>JAOUZG010019115.1:3747401-3757774 GCA_026289955.1 Argiope argentata
TGTGTGTGTGTGTGTGTGTGTGTGTGTGTGTGTGTGTGTGTGTGTGTTAAAATTTTCGATCGTTAGTAAAATACGTTTTATTCACCCAATCAAGTTCAAGTAAATTTCTTAAAACTTGTTGTGGATGACATTTGATGTTAATACAGTTTATTTGAATATTAATTCATTAGAATTTTATTAATTAATTCAAAACTAACTTTCACGCAAAAAATCTTCATTTTCCCACCGCCTAATAAGTAGCGAATTCAGTGTGTTTTTTTCGGTCCCTAATGAGGTTAGGCTTAACATGTTTCCGTCCGATTATTTTAAACGATTCTGTTTATTTTCATAAAGCTTGATGAATTTAAAATTAACACTAAACCTATTGGCGATTCATCTATCCATTGGAATTGCCATTGAAAACGGGTCATTTGACCCTCTCGTGGTAACTTTAGAGTTAAACATTGCTCATTAATCGATTTTTCCGATTCGTTTCGAAATACTTTCGAATTAAAGTAATACAGAATAAAGAAAATTATAAATTTCTAATCCGTATTGTGTTTCCCACCTGGTGTAGAAAAATCCCTCATTTTGCTATGTTACAATTGCCTTTGAATCCTCACTTGAAGTTGAAAATTCAACGTTATTATAATTTTTTGATCCATTATTTATAGTAATTATAATTGTCAGGCCTGGATAGTCTGGTAGGTATGGCGTTGAATTCGCTGCGAACACCATACATATGAAAGGAAAATGGAAATTGCCAGGAAATTCGATTTCTATTTTGCCGCTTAATATTGTGACTCTGTTGTAATTATTTAATAAATAATTACTATTTTAATATTGTTAACTTAACTAAGAATTGATTTTTAATTATTATTAATTGATGTGATTATTTGAATATATGAATAATTTAAAGACAGCGTTTTCCTCGATAAGTGAGCTATTCCTTAATTAACTCGAATAATTAATTATTCAACAATTGAAGGATCTTCAATAAGGATCATTGAGCTCATTTTCCGTATCATATATGGAATGTAAATTGGAAATTATTCAGTATCGGTTGTAGCTTTAGGGAAAATAAGCTTTTCAATGGACACTTTCAAATTCCTGTCTTCGAATGAATGGAAATAATTTTAAAATTTTCAACTGATATCAAAGCAAACGTGATATGAGAACATAGTGAGAGGAAAATTTTAAAAAATAACATTTGCATCATTTTTTAACGGCATTGTTTGTTTGCTAATCCTTTAATGATAATATTTTTTTAATCAAAGAATTTATTTTATTAATTCGCATGATTTATTTCTCTTTAAAACTATATATTTTGACATCGGAAAAATAAATAGACAATAAATTTCGAAACAAAAATGAAACTTCTTGAAAATGCAGAAATTTTTCTTCCTATCCGATAATAAACATGATGTGAAATTTTTCAGTAAAATTCCATTCCCAGTTGGATTATCTATATAAACGCAATGGGAAAAATAATTTGTTTCTCTTTTAATGTTGATTGAATTCTACCTGGTGCTTTGAGCACTATTATGTCGTTTTTTAAATAGAGATATCCCAGCTCGAGTCCTGATCAGGGTATGGTTGTTCTTATGTGTATTGTCTGTGAGGTGTGTGAATATGCCCCTCGATAAAAGGGGTTGTGCAAGCGAATGTGATTTTTGTGTTTGTTACCTCCATATTAGCTAGAAAGACTTCTGCTGTGATCAGGGGTTCATACTCTCAAAGGCTGCTGTACCCCTTCTTCCATTGTAAAGCTGACACATAATCATCAGCTTCATATAGAGATATACTGTCTGTTTCTATAATTCTTAGTTCTACTTTTACAGATCTTTATGTATACTTTGACTGGGTTTTCGGTGTCTTGGAATAAGATACAGTAGAGTTGCATGAAATACCCTTTTAAGCGGCAAAATCCACTCCATAGTAAACCATATTCATAAATACCTAAACCTCTTCAAGACCTACAATAGTTGAGACCAGAATTCCCCTCGTGAAAATCAACCGAAATTATAACTTAAAAAATCCCTCAAAAGTGCAGATCTCATGATGGAAATCAAGACCCCAGGACCCAGATGGACGCTACGTATTTCTGACTATAGTGATTGTTTATTTACCATACATATGTTCACAACTGAATTTGTCAATTCCCCCTCCTTTTCAGTTGGTAATCTATTTCCCCCCCCCCAAGTTCAACCCATAATCATCAATTGTTTCAGTATTCTTGTCCCCTCTATCCAGTTATATCTTCAGAAAAAAATTGAACAGATTCGTGTAAGATTTGACACCGATGGCATTCTCTTTGGAAATCCCTGAATGCTGTATCGTCTATTTTTTTTCCTTTAATAATTTTTTTCCTCTCTTTCTCCCATCTTGTGCTCATCCAACTGGTTAGATAACTTAGCGTTATAGGCACCGGGGGTGCAGGATGGTGTTATGTTATGCCTTAGTATGTGTTTTTAGTGAAAGAAAATCTTTCGCATATGTCATTAACCAAGTTGTATTAAATTTCTCATACATTAACGGGTTAAAATTTTCCTGACCGTGTTTTATCCTATCTTTCAAAGTTTCAAAATCACGAACTGGTTTGGAAACTTTAATATTAGTATTTAACCCCACAAAAATTGAGATTAACAGAAAGCTAGCCATTTCAGGCTGTGCCATTTCAGACATTTCAGCTGCCAATTCAAAACTCCCAAGCAAAAAATTTACCGACCGCAAAGGGTTAAAATCAAATTTTGCTTCATTACTTACAATTATCTATTTATTGGACCATTATTCTATCATTAAAAAAAACTTTAAGAATAAGCCTAAGCAATTATAAATAAAAGAAAATCTTAAAATGAAATCTGCTATGCATATTTCAATGTATCACATCAGAAAATCATTTCTTGAACGGCCAAGCACCACGTGCTCGTGCAAGTTAGATTATACTTTTGTTCATTTTAATTGTTTCATTGAATGAGTCAATTTAGTATTGCAAACGATCCAAAAAACGATGTCTCGCATTTATTGTTTTAAAATATATCACATTTCCTATTTTTTTTCATTTCATATAATCACGTGCTCAAAATAACATTTTTCTAGGTTTTATTTGCTGTAGAAATTACCTTATTTTTTGTAATCAGAGTTTTTGTAAATGGCAACGCGTTATTAAATGCAGATTTTTTGAGATGCTCTAGCAAATAATAAAAAATTTATTTTTCGCCTAGATTAAAACGTTTATTTTTTATACGGATTTCTGTTGACGCCAGAAAACCTCATTCCCAAATTAATATCATATTCTGACATGATAAAAATACTGTATCCGACTTACTGTATTCGTATGCTCTTCAACGGTTATTTTGTGGTAATAGAGTACAAAGAAAGAACAGTATCGTCCTCATATTTTGCAGGATGTCCATTTTTAATGATACCCTATAGCTAATTTCTAAACTACTAGAGATAGAAACATAGTTCTTATTGGCATTTTTTTAAAAAAAGATAATTATGTTTTATCTTATTTTTGTCAATAATTTGTTTGTACCAATGAAGGTAATTTCGGAAAAGTTTCGTAGTGTAACGCATCTCCCAATTCTTCAGTCATGTTTGTCATATTTAGGAAAAAATGTTAATAAAAACAAATGATAAAAAAAATTATGTTTTATAATTTAAAATTGATCGAATTATAGCTGCTTAACCTAAATAAATGAATATAATATTTACTTTAAGGAAGAATTTGGAAAAGTAATACGATAGTAATACGATTTGCAAAACATACCTTAAATTCTATCTGATGAGTACAATTTTGGCATTAAGTTTTGGCTAAAATACTACTTTAGCCAAATTATTTAGCTGCTTAGCCTGAATAAATTAGTATAAAATTTACTTAAGGAAGAATTTGCAAAAGTAATACGATAGTAATATTTATTTGCAAAACATACTTTAAAATCCCTCTGATGACCGCAATTTTGGCAGTAAATTTTGGCTAAAAGTAGCATTTTTTTAAATATTTAATAATTCAAGTAATTTTAATAACATAAAAAATTTTGCTTTTTTATTTGTTTGAAATGTTGTAGTTTTCATGATATTTTACTTAATATGATAGATAAACACAGCGAAACTTTTAAAGAAATATATTAATTGACTCGGTCAACATAAAATATAATGCCCCAATCCATCATTCAAAGCATTTTTTCGCATAGAAACATATATCTGTCCATTTAGATATAAGAAACTGTGCCAAGATCAGAGCGGACAGAGAAGAATTTATACATAAAAATAAGTTGTTTTCAGCTACGTTTTATTCAGAGTTTCTTTTAACAAAACACCCTAGTCTTTATTATTCCGTGGAAAAATGCTAAAGCTCGCCGCTCAAGTTACTTTCTATTCAAGTTGGTTCAAAAGATCTGCACTGCAATTTAAACTCTGAAACATGTGGATTTTTTTTAAAAAATAAGGGAAGAGGATAAGGATCTTTTAAGGATGAAGAAAGATGTCGAGTAAGGAAATCACAAGGGGAAATACCTAAACATTAAAGTGAAACAAGCGTATTATTTCTTGTCTGGGAAAATAAATTACATAGGCTTCTCAAAGCACGTGATCTTGAATAACATCAAATTATATTTATCAAGGATCACATAATAACTTATCTTCAATATATTTATATATTTTTATAAGTAAATTAAAAATATATTTATAAAAATTTATAAATAAATTTCGAGTGTTATCTTTCCAGTATTTAATACCTATTTCATTTTATTTATTCTTCATCGAAAGTTTCGCATATTTTTGTGACGCATTCCATAGCTCAGATGGGTATTCAGATGAGTGCGATGGCTTTTGTTGATTATATTCGAGCATATTAGGCCTTCGCATTCCATTTCTGATCTGATCTGGTATTCAGAATGCCAGTGCTTTCAGTTGGAATGATGCCTGATTTGCAATCACATTTTTCTCAAATTCGAATAGCCTTCGAAACGTAAATTCTAATTTTTTTCTTAGAGTTATAATTAGAATTTTATTTCCTAAATCTGTTATTAGAATTATGTAAGTAATTTACATTTGGTGAAAAGAAAAAGCTAAAATATTTATTTAAAAAGATAAAATATTTATTAATTCATGTTTCACGTAAAATTATTTATCTTAAAAAATAATTAAAACGCTTTGTAAGAATTTCACTTCATTATTGTGGTAAATGAGAAGTCTGATTTACAGTACAGGATATACCAAGTTATACAAGAGATGTTTCGGTCTCTCTACTGAAAAAAAATAATTCGTCAGATCTCCTGTCAATTGTGCAAACGGCTACTTCAGGAATAATTTGCCAAGGAAAAAGAGCTAAGAATATTTATTCTATCCAAACTCTTGGACGCCTCTATCGTCCAGTCTTATACCCTTGGCTGTGTGTGGGGGGGGGGGGGGTTTCTAAGCAATTAAATCATCCCATCGGTGGACATCTCAGAAAGGAAGATGAATAGCTTTCGATATGTTTGTTAATTCTCGCCACTCTGGTGACTATAGAAATGGTGGGAATTGGCTACCTCTGATCGACAGCAGGACGTACATCTTACAAGAAGGTATGTACTGAGGCCGGTGATGGTCCTTAGGAACCAACCACAAATCCCGACAGTGTTGCTATCTCCATTCCTTGGTCATTCAGATTTATCTGTGTTGGTTAGTTACATTAACGTTGTAAACGTATATAAACTTTGTAAAGTTATATAACGTGTTGGGTTATTGATATTAACGTCCCGTTGTAAAGCAATTCTAGGGCTATTTTGGGACTGACCTCGTAATTTTGAACCACGGTCAAATGACGAGAACAACACCTGAGCTGCCACTCCCCTCTCCACACCACCAACGAGAGGGCGTTTGGTCGGACGGATTTAACGTACAACAAACCCTCTTACACGATGATTTTTTGTTGGAATCTTGTGCCGAACCTGATCTTACAAACTAGCAAAAAAGCCGAGACTTTTCCAACATCCCACCACGACCCCCCTCCCTTCGAACGTGTTGGAGTAGTCGATTAAGATTAAAATAAAAATCTCCATCTGTCAAAACAAGGTTTTTAACAAATCGTATTAAATTCTTTCTATTTAGTTACCTGATAAGAGATAATTTAATAAAATGTTTTTTTCTCATCAAATTATTTGTATTAGTTCTTCAAATCTTAGAAAGCAAGATATTAATTTCAACAGACCCGATAAAAGGATATTTCGAACCATATTTGTCCTGATATAGTTTAACATGTGATTATAGTTAAGCTTCTGCGATATATTTCTTAATATTTTGTCCGCGCATCTGGTTCGATCGACTTTTTGTTTATTGGTTACTGATCAACTTTTTTGCTATTCATTAATTTTCCTATGATGCATTAAATTTTATTTAATAATAATAGTACCATAATTAAGACTATCAGAAGTAAATCATAATTTTATCCTTGAGTGATAGCCATATTAACTATTTCATCTTTCTCTTTAAATTAAAAAAATATCAACCTTTCTCTTTAAATTTAAAAAAAAACCTACATTTGCTTGAAAACGAACCTCAGATTTAGTTATAATAGATTTTCAAATAGATTTTCCAGTAGGAAGATCCAATTTTCATTATCCATTCCCTTAATCTCAGAAAGCCTCGTTCTTCAACATCATCCTACAGTAAGTAACACAATACATTAGTAAATTGATAACAAAATAGTCGACAATGCTAATAAAATAAGACTAAAAAAATAATGGCTGACATACGATGACTTATTAAATGCAAGAAGAATACCAGCACATCACTTTCCCACAGAATTTGAAGTATCATTTATCACACAGCAGGGCCAATTTGTTCATCTTTGTTTCATAGTTCATTCATAGATCATTTCATAGGTTTCATAGTCATGTCCCTATTCATTTCGACTATTCATTTTAGCTGCCTTGGCTTCGTTGTTTGAAGAAAGCTTTGTTTTTCACAAGTGCTTTATTAATAGTGAGGAATTTCTAATAAATACTAAAATCTAGATAAAATCTTTAAAAAAAACGCGATATTAAATTTTCTGTTCACGCTTTACATTGAATTTCGTTCTTTGAGTGCGATTGAATTTCGTTCCTCGAGTGCGAACTTTTCGTGCTTTCGTTATTTGATGGATGTATTTTTGTTGTTGTTAATTATGTCACTTGCCATTGGACAAACCCCGCTGATGAAAGCATCAGTAGATTTAAGCCTAATGAGTGTCTCTTGTTTTCGAAGTAATCCCAACTAGGGACAAGAGTACCATTCAACTATACACACATTCGCTTGCACAGCCCCTTTTCACAGGGGGGCGCTGTCACACATCTCACATACAGCACACAGAAGAACAATTATGCCCAAGCCGGGACTCGAACCCGAGTCTCCCAGAACACGAGGAAGGCGCGCTACCTCTGAGCCAGAGAGTCGACTTGATGAATATAAATGCAAAATGTGCGAACTCTGTTCACACATTGGACATTTCATGTTCTATCTGTCCGATTAAAAAAACATAGTTTTGTTGTATATCTTTCATCAATTTAACTATAAGTTTTACATTTCAAAAGCCTTTTTAGCCCTAAAGAAGGGAATTAAGCTTCACAATTCAACGTGTGTCGAATCTTCAACGAAATCTGAATCTCCAATTATTATAATTCGTCTGAAGTTCAAAGAAATTTGCCAATAAATTTACTGGAATAACCAGCTTTTTCAGCTGCTCCTTTGCAGGAAAATAATTTCTCTTCAGAGCGATATGTCTAAGGTTGATGTTTCTAATAACTTTTTTAATTTCACTCATAAGAAAAGATAATATTGTATTCATTATAATTTTCGATCTTGAGTTTCTGATGAACCTTGAATTTCAGAATTTCCTGAGTCTTAAATATTACACAAAATGAAATTACGTCTATTTATATGTGAAAAAGATAACTCGAGGAGCTAACTAAATGAAATGTTGTATGTGTTTTTCTCACTATAAATTTATAGATTCGGGTCAAATTCTAAAAGAACTCTTATAGAGGAAATTGTGTGTCTGTCTGTCCGAATACAAGTGAATTCAATAAATACAAAACGTAAAGAGCAGAATTAATAAAATTTTTAGCGTTCTTTTAGCATCCACCGTATAAACAGGTAACAAACTATTATTCAAATATATCGAGAGGCTAAATACCTGCTTAAGCGTGTATTTGAATGCTTGTAAATGCGCCAAGGCATAAATTTAGACAAACAAAATTTGCTAATAGATTTTTTTTTTTTTTTTGAAAAATGGCAGCTCTTAGTCAACTTTTGGTTTTAATCAATAAACAAAAACTTCCAAATTGTTGATATATATTTCTTCTCTATTCTAAGAAACACAAAATTCTCATATGTAAGAGTATTAAAATAAAAATCTCAGAAATCGTAGCATTCAGGTCATGGTCCGATGCCCTCCCCCCCCCAATTTTATTACTGGAGTTGGGAATAACTCTTGGATTTGAGGGTATAAGAAAAAATATTTTTAAATAACCACCGTATATGCTATTATATTATGTTTGTCCGTTTGTTAAAATAATTGTTGGCAACTTACCAGCGCACGACCCGAGCGCCCTCTAACGCGGACGGGGAGGAAACGAAAGAGGGACAGAGAACTGGTATGGAAAAAAGATAGCAAGAAGAATGTGAATCCGCGTAATCTGTTTTTGCTTTCATCTGTAATAATAGTGGTGTAGTGTCCTTTGTCCATGTAGAAATATGTTTGATTGCCAATGTAGATATATGTTTGAAAATAATCAATTTGAAAACTTCTAACTATGGTAGTCATCTTTTATTACTGGACGCCACCGAATCCCGAGCGACAAGACACATTAGGGGTAAGTCCCCTCTGAAATCTTTTCTTATTATTAGAAATTTAACGAGAATTTAACAATAATTAAAGACGATAACGAGGATTCTAAATAAATATAATTTGCTGTATAAACTTAACACCAAATATCTAAAAAAATTTAAACAAAATCCATTAATAGAAAAACTTTTTCTGTATGATCAAGATAAAAAACAATAAGTCCATAAAATTTGATACTCCTATTTATAATTATAATTGTATAAATTTTACATCATATTTTTCAAAAAATGAGCTATTTATCTATCTGAATTTTCGTTGTCGTTTGAACACGATGATTCTACACCGAAATGACCGAGATAATTAAGATATTTTATTTGCTGCCTGGCAGTTAAAATTGTAGACATGTCTCAAACTATTGATGAATTTTTCAGAAAGTCCTGTTGCAGAAAAGAAATGTATTTCCAATGAAATTTTACCTGAATTCCATTCAAATCGAATCTCCGGTCTGTCTACTCTAATACAAGAGAATTCAAAGTATAATGAGCGAGATAGATAAAATTTGGTTTAATTCAAAATGCAGATTCTTAAATTTTAAGTCCAATCTCGGAAAGGAAACAAAGTAAAAACGGTATTTCACATGCATGTAAATATAGTTATGACCGTCTTTCTCAAGCATGTAATGACTATCTTATACATGCCTGTAAACATAGTAATGACCATCTTATAAATTTATGTAAACCTAGTAATGACCGTCTTTCGCATGCATGTAATGAACGTATTATTAGTGTATGTAATGACCGTCTTATACATGCATGCAATGACTATTTTATACATGCATGTAAACATAGTAAGGACCGTCTTTTACATGAATGTAGTAACCGTCTTATAAATGCATGTAGTGACCGTCTTATAAATACATGTAAGCATAGTAATGGCCATCTTTTACATTCATCTTCATAATCGCAGTGACTTAAATCAGTGATATTCGGTATGGAATCTTGTGATTATAACTATCAAATTTCGGTTTCCATTAATTGGAAGAAAGGCGTCCACGTCATCTGACCATGGTTTTTACTGAATAAACTCGATGAAAATGCTAGTTAGCGTCATATATCTATATTTCATAACTGCTGTTGATCAATGCCGTGCAACACATTCGCGACATAATGCAAATTCCACAATTTAATGGGATCATGTTGGCCTGGTGGTAAGCAGGCGGCTTCGGAACTGGAGTGTTTCAGCTCCGATACTCGATTCTACCTAAGAACTGTTGTGTGAGCTGAGCTGAGTGCACGTTAAATCCATTTGGGTCAAACACCCTTCCAGTGGTCTTGTGTGGGATGGAGAGTAGACTGGCAGTTCGGGTGTCGTCCTCGTCATCTGATCGTGGTTCAAAATTACGAGATCCAAAATAGATCTAGTATTTTCTTAAAATGGAACGTTAATATAACTAAACTAATTAACAATTTCAGGCGGGAAAATCCTTTCTTGAAGAGTGGTTAAGAAAGTTCCGGGGGGACCACACTTGCCTATTTTGGTTGGATGTTTATATATATATATATATATATATATATATAAACATCCA
>JAOUZG010019115.1:3770100-3802868 GCA_026289955.1 Argiope argentata
ATATAATATGGTCTAAATCATGCCTGTATTATTTAGATCAATACTAATGGAAGTACGCTTATTATATTTTTATAATTTTGCTGTTAACTCAAATTAGTTAAATTTACAGTTAAACATGTAAAATCGTAAAAATACAGAAGCATCCTCCTTAGTAGTTGTTGTTGTTTTTTTTGGTGGGGGAGGGTATTTTTTTAAGATTTTTAGCAACCAAAATTATTATCCCCTTTAATTTTTGGGACTTTAAGTACGTTTCAATTAAATATTACTTTCTTTTTTCATGAACTTCTGAAATCCAACATGTCCACATATTAAATTTTCATATTGATATTGATATTCTAAAATACATTCTTGTATTAGTTTAACTGAGCTATAATAGATGGCAGCACAAAAACTTAGAAATTTACAATGGAAATAAGCATTTTCGTCCTATGAGGCTTTTAAATCACGGGGATCTATAATGCGCTTTATTAAAGGAAATAAATTATTCTTTTAATTAAGTCAGCCTTGATAAGTAATATTGACACTAATTTTATTGATAAAAATTTTAAGTTGGTTATTTTATGCATATGTTATTTATGGATTCGTGTTAATCGATATAAACTAACTTAGCATTATTAATGCTCGCTTTTTCATAGAAAAAGCATAAAATATTAGAGGAAAACTATAAAAAGTACTACATAGTAAAAGGACATCAATTTATCATCGATCACTGTATAATCTTCAGGTTATGTTTTTTTTAATGGATCAGAAAATGAAGCTACTTAAAAGCATTATTATCTATTATTAGAATAAAATTTCTGTTACTAAACTGTTAGTTGATACTAAATTCCTTTTTATGAGAAAATATTATCTCATTTGCATATCTTTCTGTAACTTCGTAAAACATGGAACTGTGAGGATAAAAAGAAGTGAATGTAATGGATAAGATTTTTCCAACAAAATATTATAGGCAAAAATTTAAAAAAAAAACAGTTAAAACTAAACAGCGGAAATCGCATTTCAATTCCAATTTAAACTGTAGAAACTATTCAAAAACTTTCTTTGAACAAATTTTTTATAGAAAGAAAATAATTCGTCTAATTTGAATCATCTTTTTATTTTCAATAGTAAGAGAATTATAGGAAAAATAAAAATTTCACTTATCATTGTCACCACAATTTCCAATCACCTCGTTTGAGAAGTATAGCCCCTTTAAGGATCCAAATAAAGTCAAATTTTATACTACGCATAACATGCCAATTCAATTTTCTAATTAAAAAAAATAGCTTTAATTATCGTCATTAGAAAGACAACATGAAAAAAGTGTTTTAAAAAATTCTCAAAAAATTAAGATTACCCACCTTTTAAAGGTAAAATGAGAAAAGTGTTTTAAAAAATTCTCAAAAAATTAAGATTACCCACTTTTTAAAGGTAACATGTGAAAAGTGCTGAAAAAATCCTCAAAAATTTAAAATATTTCTCACTTTTTAAAAGACATACATGTGTTCTACAATCACTTATATTCAATACATATTGAATGTATTTTATCTATTGAAACTGATCTTTAAAAGAATAAAAAAATTATACTTTTGAGTTGTCTTGAAAATATATGGCACAAAAGATGTGAATTATAAAAATAATTTTAGTCAATACTGTTGCAAGCGGGTGAGCGCCTTAGAAGCTCACCGAAGTTGGCGACGTTTGACGAGAAGCTTCTCGCTAACCTGGTTGGTTTGGTGAAAGGAATAGTCTGGTAGCCGCTGAACTGTTCACGAATCCCCGCCTGCTTTTGGGCGCGCACTCGCTTGGCTATATAAGGGATGGGTTGCCGCAGTTTCAGCAGTTTTCCCTCTCGGAAGAGTGGTGACTCGTCGGACTTGTGGATTACTTTTCTCGCTTGTTATTAGTGAACTGCGTTTACGTTTGCTGCTAACGTTGTGTAATTGAGCTCGCTGTGATTTACTGTTTGCTGTGCTATACGATAGCTGTTTTGCAGTCTGTTTTTATTGTGCGTAAGGCTTGCATTTACGCTGTTAGTGATTGATTATTGCTGGATTGTATTTATCTGAAGTTTTCTTTCCTCAACTCATCCTGTAAATAGCTGTAAATAAATTTGTTTGTGCTGCCCTCAAGTAAAGTCCATTCAATCCGAACCCACTAAGCTAAAAACGTAACAATACAAAAAATGAGTCTATTTTATATCCAATAATGATTTTAAAAATTCCATATCCAATATTTAAAAATGTAATCAATTTTATTTCCTTGAAATTTCATGAGATATCATAGGATTAGAGCTCTCTTCGAACAGGTAAAACAGATTTGCATTATGTTCATTAGAATTTACAAAACAGCTCTCTAATCTACGACCCTTTTTTTTACTTCTTTAAACATCAGTTTCTTTCTTTATTAACTGTTAAAAAAGGCTCCGTTTCAATCTGACTTACTAAAGTATATTATGCATGATTTTTTGAATTCAAGTCGAGCCAAATATTTTTGTTGTTTCTTATTGCACTTCTCATGGACAAGCTCGCTGACGCTGTCTGCCATTTTAAACTGGGAGTGTGACCCTTCTTTTAAGTAGCTCTAATTAGGACCAAGAATACGTCTTAGCGACTCACGCATCACATTCGCTTGTACAGCCCCTTTTTACAGGAGAGAGGGTACATTCACACATCTCACAGATAAAATATATGAAGAGCAACCATTTCCGAAAACAGCACTGGACGAACATGCTTATTTCTTGATAAGCTAATTATCATTGCTACCAGAGAACGCTCACACTTATTATAATTACTCTCTCACCGTTAGCACCGACAAAGAATAAAATAAGAAATTCAAAATTTCTTCTTTCCGGCAAAAATCTTGCTATTTTGGATTAAAATTCAAGTCATTTTGACCATCTTCCTTATCCCTGCCAAAATTATTATTTTATACATGATTTTCTGATTCTTTGCGGGAGGCCGCGTTGGCCTGTAGGTAAGATCTCGGTTCATGAACGGGTTTCAAATTCGAGCTCCGTTTCCACCGATGAACCGTTGTATAAGGGGATCAGTGGCACATTAAATTTGTCATAACCATACGTCCTCCTGCTGACGTGGTGTGATGTGGAGAGAAGTGCCAGCTCAGGTATTGTCCTCCTCTTCTGACTGGGGCTCAAAATTGGGGGGGGGAGGGTAAAGATTTTCTATTTCTTATCGAATCTCTTTCTAATCTCGTACAAAAAACGATTTGTATCATGTGAGATGATAATGTTGTTTCGGTTAGGAAGTTTTGATGCCTCCAAAATTTAAGGATAAAAAATATTTTTTACCTACTTTTACCAGAACTGTTTCTTTGACAGCAAATGCGTTTTTAAAAAGTTTACTTGCTTTTACGAGTATTGCATTATTATTACGTATGATTCCTCACAACAAATGCGTTTTTAAAAGGTTCAGCTGCTTTTGCCAATATTGCATTATTATTACGTACGCTTCTTTGACAGCGCATGCGTTTTTAAAAGGTTAACCTGTTTTAATCAGTATTGCATTATTATTATGTATGCTTCTTTGAAAGAAAATGCGTTTTTAAATGGTTGAATTGCTTTAACCAGTATTGCTCTACAATTGTGTATGCTTCTTTGACAGTAGATGTGTATTTAAAAGATTAACGAAGAACTATGACATCAGACATCATAGCTGTTATTTCATCTCAAAATCGGTCGAGCTTCAAAACTTAGTTTGCCAGCTAAAAAATTGAAAATAAAAGTTTAAAAATAATAATTATATATTTATTATAGACGGATAGAGCCCGATAGAGAAGTCTCGTGATTGTTTCAAACCATTTTAAATTGGTTAATGACTTAAATTAATTAAAATAAATAATGATTTAAAAATAATAATGTTCTCGCGTGATAACTTGAAATTTACGATCAAAGATTTCACTTTAATTTTTTAATTCTTTTTTAACTAAAATAAAAAATTTTAATTAAATTAAAGCAGTTTTGATATGGTTGAGCTAGAGTCTCATAGAACCACTATTAAACTATAAATACCTTGTTTCTTATGAGCGGATAAAGGTTTTAAGCAAGATTTCAACTATAATAACTGTTAACATTGTAATAAACAATAAGCGTTTACGGGCAGAAAATAAATTATATTTTTACTAAGAAAAATAAAAGATTTTACTGTTTGACGCGATCCATTCACAACATTGGGTTTGAACGGGTTTTTTTTTAAATATTATTTAATTCCTTTCAAAATTAAGATATTTAAAAATATTTGATATTGCAAAGTTATTTACCAATTACATCTTTTGACAGATGTTTAAATTTCCTTTAAATGTTGAATAGCTATCGTGATATCACGTGATTAGCAAAAGATTTTTTTTTCAATAATACTTACAAATTTTGATTCGGAAAAATGGTAACATTGTTTTTATGTTGGTTTGTACAAAACTACTTATTGTTTACTACTTCAATATAGCTGAGCTACTTAAAATTCATATTTAGATTATTTATAATCATTTTAAAAAATTAGGTTTTTTTTCAGCAGTTATGCTTTATAAGAAGACTATAAAATTTTCTCTCTTATCACATTATTTGCATGATTGAACAAAAAAGAACATCTGAGTAAAGATGCGTTTACTTTTCTGATTTGGTATGCGGCCATTACGATCGCCGACGCTTGGAAACAGATTACTCAAAGTACAAGAATTTAAAATATGACAAATAAAATCAAAACTTTAGAAGATGTTTTAAAAGCCTTCAAGTTATCTAACGATATACTTGTGAAAATTTCTGTTCTCTTATTAGAAGAAATAGAAAAAGGCCTTGACCCCGACAGAAACAACCTTTCATGTGTAAAAATGTACCCTACTTTTGTAAGAGATGTGCCGAACGGAACTGAAGAAGGAAGATTTCTTGCTTTGGATTTGGGTGGGAGTAACTTTCGCGTTTTGTGTATCAATCTGCATGGTAGACTTTATTATATGACGAGTAAAATCTACGAAATCCCGCAGTCTGTGATGAATGGTTCAGGAGAAGCACTTTTTGACCATATAGCGACCTGCTTAGAAGATCATTTGGAGTATCTTGGTTTGCATAAACAAATTTTGCCACTCGGTTTCACATTTAGCTTCCCATGTATCCAAAAAGGCTTGACGAATGCTGTACTTGTAAGTTGGACCAAAGGTTTCACCTGTTCTGCAGCTGTTGGTAAAGATGTGGTTCTGATGTTGAGGGATGCCCTCATCCGTAGAGGTAATGAAAATGTCGACGTCATAGCCGTAGTGAACGATACCACTGGTACATTAATGTCGTGCGCACACATGAATAGCGAGTGTCGCATTGGTCTAATTATTGGTACAGGATGCAATGCCTGTTACATGGAGAAACTTGAGAACGTTGGTACATGGACTGAAGACCGTGATGATCCACAACAAGTTATCATCAACACCGAATGGGGTGCTTTTGGCGATAACAAATGCTTAGAATTCATCAGGACTGTCTTCGACAGAGATATTGACGAGAATTCACTGAATAAAGGAAAGCAGTTGCTCGAGAAAATGATTTCTGGCATGTACATGGGGGAAATAGTTCGCAGAATCGTGTGCCATTTGGCGAGTGAAGGACAAATCTTCAGAGGCAAACTCTCTGAGAAGTTCAACACACCATACGCTTTTAAGACCAAGTACGTATCCTACATTGAAAGTGACTGCAATGGCAAATGTGATAAAATTGTGAAAGTTCTCCAGAAGATGGAAGTTGAAAATGCAACTGAGAAAGACTATATGATTCTGAGAGATATTTGTAAGTGCGTGTCGACCAGATCAGCACATTTAGTGTCAGCCGGGGTGGCTACTTTGTTGAATAAAATGAAACGAGATTACACGGTGGTTGGAGTGGATGGCTCCGTTTACCGATTTCATCCATATTTTAAAGACCTCATGGAAATGAAAATACGCGAACTCACAGATTCGAATTATAAATTTGATCTAATGCTTTCTGAAGATGGAAGTGGTAGAGGAGCTGCTCTGGTTGCTGCTGTGGCTGCAAGAACAACTAAATAAAAGCCCATTACATTATCCCTGTTACAGTTCTATTAAAAACGCTGTTTATCTTGCCTGTGTTTGAGGATACTTCAAATGGCTTGGTTAACAAGTATTTTACTATGCAATTCATCGCGGTTCTATGTAAGTAATATTAAGAAAATGTTGACTGACATAAATATTGTTTCTTCAATGACTAATTTTATTAAATATTTTCGGTACTTTTCAGTTAGCCGGGCGCAAGCGAAAAATCGCCAAATAATGCAGAATTCCGCCAAATTCCCTATTACGGTTTTAAAGCAAAAAAATTGCCAAATAATGTAGAATCTCGCCAAAATATTTTGGCTATTTTTCGCTTGCTTCCGGCTAACGGAAAAGTACCATATATCCAAGTAATATTTGATATTTTACTTTTAGCCACGTTATGCGTCTAAGGTAAAGGTTGATCTGTAGAGAAAATCATCGTCTTGGCGCACTTTTCAAAATCGCCAACTCCCTACGCTCTTATGTCTTTCATATTTTTTTTACTTTGGTGCGACAGGAGGGAACATCATCCTCTTTTTGCCACAGATATTTAGCGCCAAATATGGCAAACCGATGATATCGTTGAAGGATATTTTCCTCCCGGAGATAAGACGCAAGAGCGCGGGGAATTGGCGATTTTGAAAAGTGCGCCAAAGGGGTGACGTTCTCTACGGATCAACCATAATATGAACTAATAACTGCATTAAAGTAGATTGCAGATGTAGTGAAATTGTAGATGAAGTAATGCATAATCACTCATATTGTTAGCGACTGAATTAGGTATTTTTCCCTAGTAAGTGAAAGGGAAACCTTCTCTTAGTAAACTAGTCAATTTAATTTCAAATTTTAACGCATTTTTAACTCAATCAATTATTAATTATATATTTTAAGTAATAATCATAAAATTATATATTTTAGTAATTTCATGAAACTGTTTGGAACAACTTAATTTCCCCGGTGACAGCGATTAACCGCCAAAACATCAATAAAGTAGCCAAAGTGAAAGAACTTTCGGTTTCAGTTTGGCTTTGCATTCTGGCGTAATTATTGGCATCGTTTCAATATTGGTCATGATCGCTGTAGAAATCAAGATGTGTTTTTATTTATTTATTAGGACTTATAAATATGTAGCATCCAAGATTGACATAATATTTTTGTAGCAGACTTGGATACATATAAGTATTTTAACAACTAAATGAACGTGATATCACAAATAAGAGCCAAACTAATTATTCTTGTTAAAGTGTTGATATCATTTAATATTTTATCCTTCATAGAATTTCAATTTTTTGAAAATTATTAAATAAGATTTTATTAATTGTAATGTAATTACGATATTTTTGTTAGACATGCTGTTAGTTGTACAGCTTTGATTATATCATTTTTGGATATAGGGCTGCATTGTAAAATGCTGATCGAAATAGGAAGGTTAAAACCAACTTGGACATCTCTCGAATACAATGAAAGCATTAGTAAATTAGTTTTTGAATCATAAATTTATTCCAGATCATCGGTATCGAAAACAAACGATGAGCACATTGAAAAAAATGGTAGCTGTATCAAGAGAAACCCATCAAAATTATCCTCATGACATTGCTACGCCCCATGTTTCAAGACAATCAAGACGTACTCGTAAATGCTACAGTGAGAGATTTTACACCTCTTACGAACAATCCAGATGTTGCACCTCCCGATTACTATTTGTTTCAATCTTTAGGTGTAGCGGAGAGCGCTAGGCCCGAACTCCGAATCTTATGGTTAGTAGCCGAGTAACTAATCCGTTGGGCCAAAAGTGCACTTCAGTCCGAGGTATGTTATCTGGATTATATGCATAGCAATCACCATAGAGTATCTCCCCAGTGAGATTTGCGAACGATACTTATGTGAAGTGTTAGTGGTGATGTTAACAATTGTCGTATTTTTTTAATGCGCGTCTAGAGCTTTGAGTCGCCGATAGAGGTCGCCACGACAGTTGAACGAAGCTATGTGCGAAGGTTGCGTTCATCCAAGAATGGTCGTTGGGTTACCATTTTAGGCGGATAGCGCTAGGCCCGAACTCCGAATCTTCAGGTTAGTAGCCGATTAACAAATCCATTGGGCCAAAAGTGCACTTCGGTCCGAGGGATGTTATCTGGCTTATATGTATAGCCATCACCACAAATCGATTTCACATGGCCTGAGTAATCAACATTTCAGCTCTTTTAAAGAATCCAAAAATGGATCGATTCATACATCACCTCAAAAGGCACATAGTTTTTTCGAGATGATAAAAGATAATTGCCAAAAAAAAAGGGTGGGGGATAATATATAGTAATGGACATTACTTTGATTTATGGCTTTTTAAGAGCTTGATTATATACATCATAAAAAAAAGAAAAGGCGGAAGAAATGTTTTATACTTCATGATATATTTTTTAATCGACTTTCCCTTGACCCTTTCTCAGTGCAATTAACCTGGGAGAAAATCCACCGGCGGGAAACTCTCCAAAAGGGAGGAGGGTTTGAAAATATGTGATAGCTTTTTCCCAGTTGTTTTTTAACATCCAGTATTTGCTTTAGCCCTTTAAATCTA
Source organism: Argiope argentata (assembly GCA_026289955.1). Lineage (NCBI taxonomy): Eukaryota > Metazoa > Arthropoda > Arachnida > Araneae > Araneidae > Argiope > Argiope argentata. The sequence goes on from JAOUZG010019115.1 coordinate 3,778,700, forward strand.
TTTTAATGCCCTTTTGAATTTATTGCTAATATGGTGACCCAAGCAATCAAGCAGAGTAACCGATGTCAACACTTATTTTCCCACTAATATTTGCTTTTTCTTTATGCTGTTAGCGGCTAGCAATCTTTAGCGAATTGATGGAAACCTCTAAAGCATATTTTAATCATATGATTACTCATTTGGCAATTGCAACAATTTTTTGACAAATTTCTATAATAATACAATACTAGAATCAAATTCGTTTTTTAAAAAAAACACGCTGAAACCGTGCCAATCGTCCAAAAACCAGCCAAAAGTCGCACACTTGAAATGCCAAAAAGAAATATCAGTATTGTCACATTGAACGTGAAATCGTCAAAAAATTGGTCACAACTTTGGTCACTGAACCTTATAACCTAACCTTATAGGCCGGTATGGCCTCGTTGGGTGAGCGTTGGACTCGTACTCATTAGGTTACAAGTTCGAAACTCGCCGGCCAAAAGATTCCCCGAGTGTGTGGCGACTGGCGCTCGTTAAATCTGTTCGTGTGCGCAAAGTCCTCCATGCCGAGAGTAATATCACTGGGGGTACTGGGTCAAAGGTGATCGTTCTCTGTTCCAGGTCTAAATTACGATTTGAGATGAATGAATGAATATGCATGAATGGAGACCGCCCCCTAAAAAGGGTTGTGACGTGTGAGTAGCTAAGTCGTACTCTTGGCCCTAGATAGCGCAACTTGTAAAAAACAAGAGACGTATATATCCGGCTTAAAATCTGCTGATGTATCAGCGGGGCTTGTCCATGGCAAGTGCCATAAGTAACAACAACAACAGAGCTGTAATGTAAAGAAAATATTCTGATAAAAAAATCCTCTTTCTAAAAAATCCGATAAAAATAATTTAATCATATTTCTTTATTGCCTATTTCCATTGCAATTTACATTTAGGTTAAGAGGTTGTCATATTTTCCATTTCTGAAACAAAGAAAATCTTTCCCAATTACAATATATGACCCAATCAGTCTTAAATTTCAAAAAAAAAAAAAAAAAATTTCTTGAGATGCAAGACACAGACAGTGCTCGTTATTTTATTGAACTTTTTCTTCATTTCACATTTTATATCATTTGATTGCAAATTTGTTATATTTAATTATTTACAAATAATTTTGTTTAACTTATGCCTTCATACAGAACTTGTAGTATATGAAAATATTTTTTTTAATTACTTCTATCTAATCGTTGTGCAGAGTACTCAAAAGCAAATTTTAAGAAGAAAACATTAAGAAGGAAAATATAAGTTCTTATTGTTTCTGATAGATGGCGCCATGAGAATAAAACTTCGACAGTTCTTTGTAACTCTTTTAATCCCTCCCACATCTTAGGGTCACGTGAACAACCGACCTTGCTGTGCGGAGAAAAAAAGCGCGTTTTCTCCAGTGTTTGGGCGTATTTTCTGCTAGCAGGTTTGGCGAGTTTCGGATGAAAGTGGGCTACTAAAAAAGGATTTTCTTTTTCTTTTCCATACTTCCTAGCCCTTCTTTACCGCTTTCGGTTTGTTTACCAACTTCAGTTCGCCGCTCGGAACAACTGACGTAAGAGCGCGTGTATTCCTATTGTTCACAGTCCTTTTCTTATACTCATTTATAATAATTCGCTGTGAATTTTTGTATTATTTAAAAAGAGAGAAAAAAAATGCCTTCGGTGTTTGTGACCCTAGTTGGGGGGTCACCATGGGGGTTCCGAATTCAAGGAGGAAGAGGAACTGGTCAACCTCTTAGATTGTCTAAAGTAAGTAATTGGTTTCTTTTATTAAGTGCGTCAATTCAAATGTTTAAGCATTATTTAATTTTTATTATGACGAAGAAAAAATATTTAATGCAATATCAATCCATATTGATTAATTGAATAATTTTGTATGTCTATTGGTCTATGGTTCAATCAACCGTGTTTTTGTTGAAATTGCATTAGTTAAATTTAAAAAAAATAATTTTGTAGGATTATAAAACTCTCATTGCTTCAATATTTGTAAATTTTTTTTTAAAAAAAGTGTGGTATTCTAAAAGTAACATAATTTTTTTAAGAGAAATGTGAAAAGACCATATTTTTCTTTATTTCACAAAAACATTTTTAAATCTGCTAATGTTACTTCGTAATTTTTCATAACTAATTTTTTTTTCATTTATTTTCTTTGAAATTAATTATTAAATAGATTTATAAAGATATCTGCTAACAAATAATAGTTACTCAGTTAAAAATATCAGTTAATATAAAAAATTCAAGATTTTCTATATTTATTATAATTTGTAAAAACGCTAATTTTGTACACTATAATTATAGCAAATTATAATTCCAATTAAAATTTATTTCAGAATATGACCATTTTTCCCACTATTAAAAATTCTGTTTTTGCCAACAATGTCAGTCAAAGATATGAATCGGCCAACCTTTTATTCCAATAATTTGCTTTTCAAAAGCTGAACTGATTAAAATCTATGCCGCAGAAAAATCGGTAAACATGCAGCGTGAAAATCTAAGTGAAATATTGAATTGGAATTTGTTTCAGTGATTTTTTTCATATACATTTTTTTCTATATTAAGATAAATGATCTGTTTGTTTGTAAATTTTAAATTTTTTTGAACATCAAATCTGTACTTTTTGATTAATTCCCTAATATACAGTTATCCCCAATTTCCATGGTAACATATATTTTTTGTCTATATAATAAAATGATATTTACAAAAAAAAATAATGTTTAAAAATTCATTGTTTTCTTGCAAATAAACAGTCTGTGCTTCATCATCTGTTGATATTATTATACGAATTTTATTTACTATTTTTCATATTCGTAGTTTAATTTAGGGCGTTTCTTTTGTAGTTTTTCTATTAATTCGATTTTTTTATTACTGATATAAATTATACAAAATAGAAAAAGTGTCTACTTGAAAAAATTTTGAGCATTACTGTCGCGTTTGATACAAATTTAGAACTAAAGATCATTTCATGCAGCATTGATTATGTCATATCTTTCATAACACGTTTGTTTATTAGAATTCGAATAGGAGAAACGAAGGCAATTACGACTCGCTCATTAAAATGGGGCCTTTGTTCTGGGTTCAAAAAGATTCATTAGAGAAAAAAATGGACGAGAGACAATTACGTATTTTAGCAGCTCATGAAATATTGACGCTTATTGTTGCTCATGGTTCTTTTCCCCCTTATTTATTCATTTGGTACATTGATTATATAAACGGCGATTCTTAGAACTGTCAGTTTGTTAAAAACATGGATGGTTTATCAATATGTTCGTAATCATTTTATAAAGACACTACTTAAGCTACGCTAGTAGCACACAAATATTGTACAATATTGTATGACATTGATCAATATTCGCAATATTGTTTGATATTGGGGAATATTGTCACTCAATATTGTACAATATGGGAAAATTTGTAAAGGAATAATTTACCTACTATAAGATGTGCGTCAAATACATCGAACAGTTTTATTTTGAATTTCATTGCTTAATATCTTGCATGGACAAAAAGCAAGTCATTGTGCTGTATGATGTATGGTTACGTGCATTTAAAAATTAGATAGAAAATTTTGTCATGTGACTATGACGTCACATGAATTTAAATTATTGTCAGATTTTAGTAACATCTAGTATGTCCATAAACATCTTATGCAATTTAAATGTATGTAGCCATTCAGAATATATGTAATAGAAAAAATTTCTGAGAGATTAGAATGGAAAGAATATTTTTTTAACATTTTTTTTTATTTACCGACCATATAAAAATTTTTTGTTGTTGTTATAGTTAATCGCACATTTAAACTCGTGTTTTTTTAGACATATTTTAAGTATGGGGATATGTTTATTTTAATTTTATTTCAGTATTTCCGTTTTTATTTAAATTCTCGATCACAGAGTTTTTAATGATTATAAAGTTAAATATTTTGTTTATTTTGGTGAATATGATAAATTAAAAGCATGGTCGAGATGGATCAAATGTTGTGAATTGTAGTTGTACCAAATTGTAATTTTTATCAAATTTCTGACTAAATTAATATACAGATAGGTTCTGTAAGCGCATGTACTCATTATTCTCCGTTTTGACACGAACTCATACAAAAATATTTCATTACTTTTATCGTCTGCTCTAATTTTTTTTTTTTTTCATTTTTTGCACCTCAACTCTAAAACAGAAAACATTTTTAAGGGAATGCAAACGATAATTTAAAAAAAAATTATAAAAAAATCTATTCAATTTTTAGTTAAATTAAGAATTTTTCTTTTGAAAGTAAAGTTGCTTTGTCATATAAAAGCCAATATTTGCTTTCTGTGAAATATGTATTATATATTATAACTTATTTCTGTTATTTTTATTCATCTGGAGATTTTTATGATCATAAGAATGAACATAATTTTTAAAAGCATCTGCGAGTTTTTATCATGTCAGAACATGATGTTATTTTTAGGATGAGGTTTCTGGCGTCAACAAAATTCTGTAGGTGAAAAATTGAAATTTTACTATCTGCACGAGCACCTCAAAAAATCAGCTTTACCATTACATTTACAAGAGCTGTGATTCATAAAAATAAGTTAATGACAACGGCAAATAAAACCTTGAAAGATGTCATTTTGATCACGTGATTATATGAAATGAAATAAATAAGTAAATGTGATATTTTTTTAAACAATCAATGCGAGACAAAGTTTTTTTGGATCGTTGGCAATACTAAAGTGACTCATTCGATGAAACAATTCAAAGGAATAAAAATATAATTTAACTCGCGCGAGCATGTGGTACTTGGCCGTTCAAGAAATGATGTTCTGACATGATACACTGAAATATGCACAGCCGATTTCATTTAAATCTTTTTTTATTTTTTGTAATGTTGCAATAGGAATATAAGCAAAACAAGATGTTTACAAATACTATTTTAGCACACTGCGCATGGAAAAAATGTATTTGTAATTTATATCATAAGTTTCCCGCACGTGACAGTGTTGGAAATAATCTAAAATACGCGTAGCTGTTTTGTGAAATTGAATCCTTAATATTTTTGCGGTAAATTGAGACCGCGTCTGCGAAATGTTCTTTATTTTGTCAAGGTCATATGGAAGTTCATTGTCCTTGGAAGAAAAAAAACAAAGGAGAAATTGTGTTTTCTTCAAAATATTCTTAATTCATTATTAAAGGACGCTGAATTTATTATACAGAAAATTTTGAGGTTACTCAAGGAAAACGGAATTAATTTTATTCTTTATAATCGAATAATGATTGTAATTTTTTCATCTAGAACAAAGAATAATTTATTCTATTGTTGTTAAATGAATTCTTCATGCGATTTACTTTAATGTCTTACTTAATATACATATAAAGAATTTTTACATATTAATTACATTTTCTTAAAACTAGCTTCTTTGTTTACAAATTTCAAATACCTGGAGGTAGGGTATAATTATGCATATATTACTGCCATTTTGTTGACAGTTCGTAAACCGTATGAAAATATATAAATGGAAATTGTAAAAAAAAAGTTATAAATTATTTATTTATCTTTATTTAAATATGTAATTATAAAAAGCTGCTTTAAAATTAGTAATGAAATTAATTTCAGATTTATGAGTTTTATAATGTTTCCAAATATGTTCAGTTTTATATGGTTTAGTTTTTAAAAAAAGAAGTTACGAAAATTGGAAATTAACTAAGATATTCACTTCTTCCTTTTGTTTTTTCCCTCTAGAATCGTGTAATACGTTCTTAGCTGCTAAATTTATAGAATCAAGTAATTCTCAGATCACCGTTGAACGTACTATAATGGACAGGATTTGTTGTGCCCGACTGTGGGCTGTAGCAATATCAACCCTTACATTGACCGAAACATTGATCCTTACATTGATCTGTCAAACTGTTATTCTCTTCGAGATAATTGGTCCCAAAGTGGCCAAATACTGACCATCTCCTCCACTACAAACTTTCAAACAGGTGGCAAAAAAATGGACAATTTTAGACATCATGTCCTTCAGAGTTCTAAGATTACTTGGTACCATCAGTACTGAACTCAAGTCATTATTTTCATCTTGCAGATGTTTTCGATGATCAGAGATTTCTGTACAATCCTTTAAATAGTGGCAAAGAGTAGCAATTCCTCCGCAAATGCATTTATTCTCCTTCATTCTTCCGAATCATTGGAAATATGCAGGGAATCTCCCATGTCCTGATTGGAATACCAGTAGATGGTATCTTCGTATTTTTATTTCTGGATTAGGAATAAAATCGTAAATTACTCTTCCTTTTTTGAACATATGTCATCTGTCAAACAAACCATTGCACCTTAATTTCTTCGCTCAATTCCCATTTTAAAACACCATTTGATTTGGGGACAATTATATCCACAATCTTTTTTTTAATTTCTATGTTACTACCTAAGGATAGGTTACAAGGGCAAGCTATAGTAATCCTAAGGTAACTTATTTAGAGATGTTCAATGGAGTTTAAAATAGAAAAATTAATCGACTGAATTGATGGTATTTTTTAAGGATTTTATCACATTTCTACATTGAGTTCGCCAGAAAAAATACAGATTATGGCTTTATTTGATAGTATGGTTTTATTTTAGCCAACAGAGCTAAAACGAAACAATTCCCGATGTTATGACTAATATAACAGACGGTTTTATTATTAGATGAAATTTTTGATAAATGTTTTATGGGGGATAATGATCATACGAAAAAAGAAACACACTAAATCGTAATTACAGTAATTAGCACAGATGATGCTAAAAGGCTCATAAAAATACAGCAAACAATGTCTTCAATTGCTACAGAGAAACCCGCTGTAGAACTCTTATTGAACTTGATTAATTTAGTGCCATGAGCGAGGTTTCTAAACTGCTTTTAGAATCGGTGACATGAAAAAATATATAAATAAAATCTACGGTCGCGAATTTCTAGTTATTATGTGATAACATTATTATTTTAAAGTTATTATTTGTCTTAATTAATTTAAGTCATTAAGTTTAAACCGGTCTGAAATAATCACGAGACTTCTCTATCGGTCTCTATCCCTCTATTATATATATGAGAATTTTTTTTAACTTTCATTTTTAATTTTTCTGGTTGGCAAAGTTTTGAAACTCGACTGATTTTGAGATGAAATAACAGCTATGATATCATAGTTCTTCACCAATCTTTTAATACCCCATCTGCAGTCAAAGAAGCATACGTACTAAAAAGGTAATACAGGTAAAAGCAGGTGAAGCCTTTAAAAACACATCTTCCTTCAAAAAAGCATTCAATAATAATAATGAAATACTGGTAAAAGCAGGTAAAAAAATTTCTTCAACCGATCATTTCCGGCGGTCCATATTTTTTATGTTTTGTACGTAAATTTCGGAGAACCAACACGTTCCTACATGATAAAACAAACAAACAAAAAACTGAATACAAAATACGATTTAATATTATATTACAACAGATACTATGATACATTTTGGCAACAATGCGACTTCGATATGCACGCTATACATGTGGCTATCTGAATTTTTTGAAATAATTTCTATTGTGAATCTGTTTAGATGTTTTGTTGTAGGCTTTGTATTGATCTTTAAATATCTTTACCGTTGTCATTGAGTGAACTATCGCTTTAAATGTTGTCTGTATGATCAAGGACATCTAGAAAGAGTTATTATTACGAAAAAAAATCTTTAAGTTTCGTTGTGTACAAATTTAACTTCCTACTATAGTTAAAATGAGAATTATAAGTATTTGCAATTGGTGCAGTTGTTATGTATTATTTTGTGTTTGAATCAAATGTTTTTAATTAGCATTTAACGTAAATGTAAACAATTTAAATGGAACACAATTAAATGCTCATGGACATTTGTTTAAATTAAAGGATAATTTGGGGGAATATTTATGAATACACCGATTTAATTCGTTGGGCAGCTGCAAGTAACAAGCATAAAAAAAGTTTTGCAGTAGTAGAGCAGAATACCTTGCTTTGACAATAGGAGGTGCGGCTAAATGGTCCACAAAAGAAGAATGGACATCGTTTAGTTTACAGAAACTGTTCTGGCATGCTTTCTAAATTGAAACTTTTTTTATGCTTTCATTATTTGAAGCCACTGAAACGTTGCACGGAAATGTAGTTCATCGGTTTGTGTACATGCACTTTTTTCATCCGTATTATTTTCTTCCGATTTTATTTCGTATAAACCCTGTTTGATAATCCGATTTAATGGAAGATTACACACTCGTCCTGTTCCGATTTCACTTGTTCAGATGGTTTACGATCTCGTGCGTTGTTTATTTAGAACATACCTCCCCCCCTTTTTTTTTGTTTAAGTTTAATACCAGCGCAGAATCATTTCAACAAAATATACTTTTGTGAATTTTGAAGTAGGACAAAGAACGAATTTAATTCACATTACAAATTGTCGTCTGATTTCTTACAATGTACTGCAAATCGCGTTCCTTTTTCTTCTCAAAAAAGATAATTGATTTCAAATGAAAAAAAAAGATTATTACATTTACCATTTTATATCCTATTTAATATAATTTAAAGTTATCGTTTGCTTGAAAATATGTACAGGTTGTAATCGTCTGATAGGAAAAAAATACATGTTTAAATTTGCGTATACAATTTGTTATAGAAAGATTCTGTTGTGAAGTTTTATGATTTAAAAACATTATTGCTACATGATCTCACGTCTTATAGAATGCTTTATATTTCCTCTTTGAAAATCAAATATATTTCTGGAAGCTAATATTTAAAACAATTCTTAATTTGGAAAATTAAAACAATTTATATGTAAGTACATGATATTACATATCGAAGAGAGAAAAATGATTTAAATATGGAAGGATATACTATTAAACATTAACAGGCCACCAACCGATTAAGGAATTAAATAAAAGATTTCCGATCAAAGCATAGTGAAGATTATTTTGATGGCCCTAGTTAGCGCTACTTAAAACAAGAGACGCACCCTCAGATTAAAATCGCTGCGAGCTTGGTCACGGCAAGTGCCATTAGAAACAACAAATAACGGCAGTTATCTATATTATCATTGAGAAAATAGATAACCGCATTATGTATCGGATTTCAATACTTTAATCACTCTATAGAAATCTTATTTTAAAGAATATTATTAGTTGTTTATTAAATGGATATTTTCGTTTGGTCATAAACTCGAATTCTTAATCATTGTTTTAACATTACTCCAAATTATTGCATCGAAGAACTCTTAAATTTGTCGAAATTCTCTTATGAAAGAAATTATTTTATATCAGCATTTATTAAGGTAATATTTAACGCCAAATTTCTATATCCTTGGATTCTCAAAATCTTGAACTATTCTATTTAGAAAATTACCTCTATTATCACTGATAAAACAGGTCACTGAATGTTGTATAGGATTTAATTCTTTAACCCTTTACCTACTGAATTATGTTGCCATCAATTTTTCAACATTATTTTTGCACCAGTAGTTAAGTTTCCTTGCAGAATAATCCCAGAGAACCGAAGAGAAAAATTTTAATTAATCGAAATATCTTAATTAGTTTAATTATTAATTAAATATTTTTCATTCCTACTTTTAGCTTATATTAACTTTTTCCCATTTGCGTTACATTTTCCGAGGTTTTAGTGTACCATCGGCAAAAATATATTCATATTAAAATATAATCCAGATTTAAATGGTTCTTATAAGTACCGTCAGTAGATAAAGAGTTAATCCCTCGATAGAATTCTTATTTTAAAGAATATTACTAGTTGCTTATTAATGAAATAACTTCATTTAGTCCATAAGCTTTTAGTTGTGATCTTAATCTGAGTCAAATTATTGTATTCTAGGATTCTTAAAATCCTGAACCATTTAAGTAAAAAAATTACCTACATTATCATCGATAAAACTGGTTTCTGAATGTTATATCTGATTTAATTCTTTAAACACTCTATAGAATTCTTATTTTAAAGAATATTAATAGTTGACTATTAAATAGATTTTTTTGTTCCATAAACTCTTAGTTATTATCCTAATGTGACGTCAAATTATTGTATCCTAGGATTCTTAAAATCCTTAACTGTTAGAGTAAAGAAATTACCTACATTATCATTGATAAAACAGGTGACTGAATGTTATATCAGATTGAATTCATTAATCCCTCAATAGAATTCTTATTTTAAAGAGTATTACTAGTTGGTTATTAATTACATAATTTCATTTAGTCCATAAGCTCTTAGTTATGGTCTTAATGGGGCATCAAATTATTGTATTCTGGATTCCTAAAATCCTGAACTATTCGTGTAAAGAAATTACGTACATTATCACTGATTAAAATGGTGACTGAATGTTGTATCAGATTTAATTATTTAATCACTCGATAGAATTCTTATTTTAAAGAATATTAGTAGTTGTCTTTTAAATAGATATTTTTTGGTCCATAAACTCTTAGTTATTATCCTAATGGTTCGTCAAATTATTGTATTCTAGGATTCTTAAAATCTTGAACTATTCGAGTAAAAAAATTATCTACATTATCACTGATAAAACAGGTGACTGAATGTTGTATCAGATTTAATTCTTTTATCCCTCGATGAACTCTTATTTTAAAATGTTAGTAGTTGTCTATTAAATAAATATTTTTTGGTCCTTAAGCTCTTAAATATGATCTTAATAGGACGTCAAATTATTGTATTCTAGGATTCTTAAAATCTTGAACTATTCGAGTAAAGAAATTGCCTACATTATCACTGATTAAAATGGTGACTGAATGTTTTTTCAGATTTAGTTCTTTAATTATTCGATATAATTCTTATTTTAAAGAATATTACTAGTTGGTTATTAATTAAATAATTTCATTTAGTCCTTAAGCTCTTAAATATGATCGTAATGGGACGTCAAATTATTGTATCCTAGGATTCTTAAAATCCTGAACTATTCGTGTAAAGAAATTACCTACATTATAACTGATAAAACAGGTGACTGAATGTTGTATCAGAGTTCTATAAAGTGATTAAATTCTTTAATCACTTTATAGAACTGTTATTTTAAAGACTATTAATAGAGGGTTATAATTAAATATTTCAGATTAGTCCTTGAACTCTCAAATTTTTAGTTATGATTTGAATGAGATTCTAAATTATAGTATCCTAGGATTCTTAAAATCCTGAACTATTCGAGTAAAGCATTATCACTGTTAAAACTTAATGTTGTATTAGATAATACTTTAATCACTCGATAGAGTTCTTATTTTTTTTTTAAATATATTATTAGTTGCCTATTAAATAGATATTTTCGTTTGGTCTAGAAACACTCAAATTCTAAGTTATGATTTTAATAAGAGGCCAAATAACAGTATCCTAGAATTCTAAACTTTTTCAAAAGAATTATGATAAAAATGATTTGATATGAGCACTTGTTACGATAATTTTCAATGGAGTGGCGAAATTGCTTGAACAAAGCGTTGCAGTCAATGCCCTGGACCGCAGTCAAATCGAGAAGTCGCTGTAAATTTACTCTTAGTGTCTGTCTGTCCTATCGCCGTACGACATCGCTGGACCACACGCAGCCAGTGCTAAAGGGGAATGTCTGAATACGTTCAAGTGGGAAAGTGTTCAGCCGCCGCCTATTCCCACAAGCCAGATCTGTTCCCACATGACTTCTGCTTCTTCGGTGGGCTTCGGAACGCATTGTGGGGTAATAATTTCTAACGAACAACGATCGCTAGAAAAATGTGAGCAATCGATTCGGAGTCATAGAAGTAGGGGAATTTCTATGACCTTGACATTCTGCCATTGTAATGACAGAATGTGATATTGTAATGGTATAAATATATATTATAATGGTATAAATATTGTAATGTAATGGTATAAAGGACTTAGGCGACAAGAGACCTTTAAAATGATTTTTTGTGTTTTTCACCTTAGCAATTTGAAATTTTTTAGGTGTTAAGATTAACACTATAGGAGAATGGCACAATAAATTTAAAGAATTATATTAATTTATTTAGGAGGGGGTTATATAATATGATATAATATTAGCGATAAATAATGTTAATGAAAAATTTTCCAGGCGCTCCAAATTTGTTCGAAAGCATTCCAATTTTTATTACTATTTACTCTAACCCTTTTGAAACAAAAAGTCAAAACTGCTTAAACTTTTTTAAAAAAATCAGTAGTTTTAAGTTATTACATTGGTTAATTTTGATATTTCCGGCTCAAACTTCAGGATTAATCCCAACTTTTGTTTCAAAAGGGCTAGAGTAAATAGTAATAAAAATTGGAATGCTTTCGAACAAATTTGGAGTGCCTGGAACATTTTTCTTTAACGTTATTTATCGTTAATATTATATTATATACCCCCCTCCTAAATAAATTAATACAATTCTTTAAAATTTATTGTGTCATTCTATGTCCTTCTCCTAATCTTAATACCTAAAAAATTTCAAATTTCTGGGGGTAAAACTGCAAAATGCCATAGTCATTTTAAATGTCCCTGGTCGCCTTAACAATTGCTGACAATTCATTCCATTTTTTATTAAACAATTATTGTGAACTGTCTTATGCCTCTTTTATTATTGATTGTGCTTGTTATTTTTGAAAATATATCTGTCTGTATTAAGTATCCACGAAATACTTAAAGGAAATAATATCCACAAAAATTTAAAAAGGTTAAATGTGTTATTTGATCTAAAAAAATTAATTTTTTTGTTATATTTGGGATAAAATCCTTAAACAATAAGTCTATCTGTATCTCTTCAAGTCCATGTCAAAATGATGGCACAAAAACACATTTGACATTCTATTTAAGATTTTATCACCATGGAATGAGTTGTGCATCATGACTAAATCCATTATCTTATTGATTATTTAATAGAATATTTATTTATACTTTCTGTGTTAATGTAATAATTCCAGAACGCTTCAAGTTAGGTACATGAGTTTTAGTACGTGATATTTACAGCAAAATTATCTATCAAATTTGATCACATTTTGGATTAATTTTATCATTTAAAAGAAATACTGTCCCAAAATGTATGTTCGAAGTATAATAGAAAATTAAACATTTTGTAGATATATATGAGATAGATATATTTGTAGATATATCAAGAGAGGAAACATCTCTACTAATAGATTAATTATATTGTAAAAAAATGGAATAATGATTTTTACGATAAAATCAATCATTTATTATTCATAATCTTTACCAAATGTATTCAGTCTAAATAACTCTGTGAATAGAAGAAAAAGAAGTACATCTGTTTCAATTGTATAGAAAATTAATATTTAGTATATATTTATCAAGTTAAGTTTCTTTCATTTCCATTTTTTAAAAAGAAATGAACAATTCTTTTTCATTTCTGAAACTTTCTCATTTTCTGATGAAAATATGTTGGCTTTTTTTCCCTCGAATTAATATAGCATGGGATTTTTTATAAAGCCTCTTAAAACTTAAATAGTTTTTTTTATATTCTTAATTTCGTTAAATATATCATGTACTCATTCAATTATTAAAGTGGATGGATTTTCTTTAAAATATTATTCACTGGAATTAAGCCGACTATGTTCTATTTAACATCTCGTAACATATAAACTATTTAAATTTTAAATAGTTAAAATTATAAGAAATGTAAAATTTGCATTAATATTTTCGCTATTTATACAGTTTTTTTTATTTCATGTATTCTGCAAGAATTTTTATTATTTTCCAAAAATTTTTATAACAAAAGCGAATTGTTCAATAAGAAACATATATCTAAAACAAAGTACATACTTTTGAAGATTTATTTCCATTGTTAAATGTAATAAATATCTCCACTTTCTTATATTAAGTCAGATCGAAAGCATCAACACACGCATTTATTTAATTTACTATTTTTGAGTTGATTTATTATTTATTATCTGTTAACTATAACTGTAAACCTTAAAAATGTCATACAATGGCTTGTGAAATTCTGCCATAAGCAATCGTACCATTCACGCATTTCACTGTATATTTAGAAATGCTACTGTCCGCTGGTTACCACTCAATGTCATAAATTTAAAAAGTGTCATAAATAATTGCATTCTTTATTTTAAATTCATATCTGCTTCATGGGCATTCCGCCATTCGGTACTAAAGCGTATCTGATTTATATTATTTCTCAACTTCCTCTCAAAGAATTATTCATATGACATCTCAGTGAGAGAGAAAAAATATTAATGCTTTTGAGTTGTAGTGCTTCCATACAAAGAAAATGTACACGCTGACTATCGGTCCCTTTGATGAGTTTGGCTCAAAATTCAATGCGAATTTTTACATTCTAAAACTGTGCAACAAATGTTATCAAATCGCCGTTTTGATTTTAAAAAATTATCATGTTAGAACATGATATTGTTTCGATTTGAGGTTTCTGAAACCTCAAAATATTGCCGCAGGAAGAGAGGCTGTCATAATTCACCATGGCTCGATTGGCAGAGCATTGGACAGTAAATCCTTTGGTCCCTGGTTCGATTCCTGGCCAGTGCATTTTTATCCAAAGACTGGATTTTTGATTTAAAATTGATCTTATTATTTCTCTAAAATCGAGATGATTCTAGAACATTCTTTACCATTCGAACGAGATGATTCTCGAATGTTCTCCAGATGAATAAAAGCTGAGTCCGGCTCAGTTCTTCATTCTGTTCTCCAACGAGTTGCTTGGTGCTAATAAAAGCAATTGTTTCTAACTATCCGTGTCTTTAATTGAGTCTTCGCGACAATATACAGTCAGAAAATTGGCGTTTCAAGCATCAATTTTTCGCTGTTAGAGTCATTAGAAAATGATAAAAATGGCAGTCCTATCTGGAAACTTGTCGCCAACAAAATGTTGAAACTTGACGTTAATGTTCGCCATGTACCCGATTCTCCTATATGTCTAATAAAGAACAGGATCGTAAGACGTTTTTGTTCGAAAAAAAAATTTTGTTTGAGAAAATGTGAATTAATGAGCAAGGGGAGGTACTAAAAGTTATTTATATATTGCAGCTCGAGCAATTTTGAGATTTTCAAAAACAAACCATCGCTTTTCTAAATGTTGTTGATTGTGAAATATGAGTCATGTAATAGCATTATTTTTCAAGTCGCATGTTATCGATAAGACGGGAAAGCATCATGTTCTCAAATGGTAACTTGGAATTTGCAATAGCAAATTTCATTTTTTTTATTGTTTACTTTTGCTTAGAGCAGTGTGTCACAATCTTTTTTGTGAAACACTGCTAACCTAAACTTATTACGCCCCCCCTGCGTAACATACATAATATTTTACATTAAAAAATGGATGTATTCACTTAAGAAACCTAAATGATGAATTCTAAAAATAAATCACTATGAAATTGTTAATAAAACAAAGTAAGTAAAATTTCAAAACATGTAATGAAAAGCTAATTATTATTTCAAAATTTGCTCTTTTTTTTGTAAAATTTGGCACAGATATCTAGCATTGCATTTAAATGGCCCGGAGTGAAAGGGTTAAAGCTGTATCAAGTCAATTTTTAAATGCCCCCTGCAAGACTTCCCCCTCTCGGCCCCCAGGTTGGGTAACACTGGCTTAGAGTATTTTGTGCACGAGAAAATATTTTGAAAAAAATAGCTATTCAGAAATGTTATTAAAAATTATATTTCGTGAAACAGTATTCTATGGCATGGGCATAAATCCATTACACTTTTTTCCCCACTTTTTCTTCATAAATTCCCCATGTCGTGAAATATCTGAAAAAGTTGTTCTTTGGCAAACCATCGTTTTCTTCCCTTTATCTTCTGAATTCTTATTAACGCAAAGTACACTTGTACGAGAGAGAGCCCGTGAGAATAGCCAAAGATAAGCTGAAAATGGATATTTATAAGTAGCTCTTGAAAGAATTCTTGAGGAATGTTTTTCCCGCGTGCCTTTCACTTGAGAAACTTCGCCCAACCGAAACATCTCGCTTTGAATTCTCAACGAATGAAAGTTCGTTCACTGCCTACATTGTTGGATTTCAAAAGGATTACATCCCAAGATTTGAAAATGCTAATTTTTGCATTTAGAATTTGCGGCTGTTAGCCCCGTGGCAAGATATTGTTATAACCAGTGTACCAACAATTTCCTTAATATTATATAATGGAATCTATTCAAGATCAAATCATGCATGTAATTTTCATATTGCCATTGTTGGAATGAATTGTGAATCTTGCATTATTTATCTTCTTTTTTTTTTTACAAATTTTTATATTCGATACTTTTTTTTAATTTAATTTAGTTGTGTTGTTCAAATTTAACAACAAATTGTGATGTTAGGTAAATTTACTGATTAATCTTGCTTTACATTGTATATTACAATTGATAATCATTTCAATGCATTTTTACATTTTAAGAGGTATTTTATAAAAATATAAAAATCCATCTTTGAATTCCAGAAACTTTATGGATTTTGGTTTAAAAAGCGGAGTATTGCTTTCCATTTTACGCATTATGATTTCCTGCATGACTGTAAAGTTCGGATTTAATAATTTATTTTACATTTGTTTTCTGACTAGCAAGATTTTAGAAATTTTATACACTATTTTGTCAATATTTGTATTGGATATTTGCATAACACTGGTTATTTTTAAAGTTTAGTAATTTATTCAGTTAGTTTTAATTTCAGTTAGTCTCAATTTTAGTTAATTCAATTTCAGTTAGTTTCAATTTATTAATTTAATAAAATTTTTATTCCATTCAAGTGGTGACATCTGGTAGTGGATTTGTCAGAAAATTATTAATAAATTATATGGTATTTAAATGTATACATTGATGAATAAAATGAGGAAACAATTGAAAGAAAAATGTTAAACTTTTATTAAACTTTTTTACCTGCATTTTTTTCTTTTTCTCTTACAAGAATATTGTGTGTTTGTGTGTGTGTGTGTTCTTTTTTAAATTTATTTATTTCTCTATTATGAAGTATAAAGCATGGCTAGACAAATATGAGGATTTCTTTCTTATCCATTCAATATACACACATTTACACAAAGAATATCTTCCTCTTTTTAGGTTCTTTAGATTCAAAAAGTAATTATTTATAATATTAACTCTTTCTTTATATCTGTGAGCTCTTACTCTTTTCCCCTTCACCGAAATTGTAAACCTTCTGATGGCAGAATACTTTTCTATCTGTTCAGTTGCATGATATTACAATATTCAAAAATTTAGCAATTGGAACGTTGAAATTATAAGTAAATTAAATCTAATTTTTAAAAAATACGACAACTCAGAAACTGCCTATCCTTCTATATAAACGTAAACATGCTCTTAGATACTTTTGAGTAACACCTGATAAAATGTTCATCGCCATTAGAAAACCTTTGGTGAAAAAGAGTTCTTATTGATCCATCACCAAGAAATAACAACCTTAGATGATAAACAGTTACTCTGATTAGAATTACATTGCCAATTTTCTTTGTGCAAGTCTTAACAATGGCATTTTCCACTATGGGCCACCTTTACTCTTCTTTAATATCTTATTTCTATATCATTTTTCTTTTGTTTCCTAATCTTTGGATTCAACGTATAATGGAATTTTTTTTCTTTTATACTTATAAAAGAAGCTAGAGAAATAAAAGTTTCATGTTTTCATTATTTTTTTCAACTTCCTTTATTCAATATATTTGTACTCGAAACACTATCCTTTTTTTACTTTATGTATACATAGAAAAGAGAAAGCATTATAATCACCAAAATAATTGAATGCTTCGACGAATAACCACTTTTCAGACCTTCTTGATTTAAAAAAATATATATTTGTAAAATGTCCGTCTGTCTATCTGTGACAAAAATAGTTTTAAAAAATGATTTAGCTAGACGATTAAAATTTGGTAAACCGTCTTTGCAGCAAATTTGCAGATTTCTGTCAAATTTTGAGAATATTTTCAGCAAAAGTTCGTACTTCTCGATGTTCGAATATAAGTTAACACGGTAACTTCAAAAAGAAGTGAGCAAGATAGATAAGATTCGATCCTCGGATTTAAGAGTTGTGTGCAGGTACCTATAAAATTCTGAATCAAATCCAAAAAAAGGGATAATTGTCTGTAAACTATACTTTTAAAAGCATGTAAATACGATAATTCAAAAATTCAATGACTTAAATATACCAAATTTGATATCAGATTTTGTGAGTTAAACTGCAGTTTTGTGACAAATTTTGGTTTCAATCAGTTGAGAAAAGCTTATCTAAAATCTCGCCAAATAACTCGCCAAGAATGACACGATAAATTCAGAAAAAATGCCAAATTCACGCCAAAAAATATGTTCTAACTATTTAAGGCGCTCACTGGTATCGCAAGTTTGTTAGGAGTATACGAGAAAGTCTTGGGGTTACCACTCCCGCTAGTTATTTCTTTTTATCATTGTTATCAATTTTATATGTAATCATTTTTTTAAAAAAATTTGTCACTTTGTTGATGATTACAATGTAATATTTTTTTATGAAGTCCGCCTACATGTACGTAAAATTGGATAGGTGCCATATGAATTCTAGAAACAGAGGTGTGTCAAGAGTTAAGATGTATGTATCAACACAATGACTCAAAAATACAGTTAGTCACTTTCCTGAATGTTCGCATGTGTTCTTTTCAAAAATCAGTAAATGTATATCCAATTTTGAATTGGATTTGAAAGCTGGGAGAGGCGGGTTTTAAAATACATACTAAAATACATTTTATCATTCAACGAAGTTACGCTCAAAACCTGACTTTTTGTAAGTATTAAAAAGATAAAGTGTGAATGTTCCCTATTTTTCTTTCTATTTTCCTTAAGGATGAAACTTTTATAAAACATTAGACTAACTTTTAAAAAAATAAGAATTATTTAAATTTTTAATTCGAATTTTTTTTAATTATCAAGTACAATTAACTTAATTTTTTAATTATTAATGTAAGATTTGTAGTATGTGTTTACAAGTAACGGCAGTACTCTAACTCTTCAGTGCATCGCGTAACCATTAAGCTATGGGTTTTTATTTCCAGTTATAAGTGTCACGTGACTGTTAGAAAGGATGACAAATGTCTGGTGAAATTGAGCATACTTGTTTAACCGTTTCAGAGCTCAAAAATTAATTAAAATATTAGTTAATTAAAAGTTTATGACGTTTCTTCGGTTTTATATCTATATCATCAAAATATTTTATTTCATAAAATTAATTTTTGCATCCTCTTAAAACTTAATTTCTCTTAATAATAATATAAATTTCATGTTTGTACAATTTTTTCCTTAATTTTAATATTTTTTTATTTGATTAGATACATAATTCTGAAAGATGTTTCTATTGTTTCACATTAAATTCATACTTTTCAATCTAATTAAAAATATGAAGTGAAATTTTAAATCAAAGCATTCCATATCAACCGTTTAACAACCAGAAAAGCCATGATTTAAAGCGAATAAACTGGTCTCAGAAAATGGCTGGTACATCATATTTTCCGATCGAAGTAATTTTTCCTTACAACGCCAATATTTTTTTAGCTGAATATCCAAGCAATCAGTCTTCTTAATTTTATTTTTTTTAATTATCAGCAATTCATTACTTAACATTCTCTTATTGTTTTTAGAAGCGTCCATTAAGTGCGAAACATTTCATTCGACGTCGACTGCAATTAAAACTCTTGAATCGTTGACGCCTTGTCAAGGGACTAGTAACAAATTTCTGTGTGTTTTTAACCCATCTATGCTTATTCGAATCATAGCACTAACCATGTAATTTTATCCACATGAACAGATAATTTTAGAAGACAAATTTTCAATAGTTTGTTTATTTCAAATTTTTATAAATTATTTTGTATATATAATATTAGGAATGCGAATGAGAAGTTAACCTAAATATGACGGCGTCTTGCCATAGGGGTAGCGCATCTTCCCCTTAATCTAGGTGGCCCGGGTTCGAGCCCCGGTTTGGGCATGGTTGTTTTTATGTGCTCTATCTGTAAGGTGTGTTAATGTGCTCCCCTGTAAAAAGAGACTTTGCAAGCAACTGTGATGAGTGAGTATCTAAGTCGTACTCTTCGCCCTAGTTGGCGCTATTTCAAAACAAGAGACGCTCATTTCGGCTTAAAACCCTTGAAGCATCAGCGAAATTGTCCAGGGCAAGTGCCTTTAGAAACAACAACAGATTAAATTTTCAAAATTTGTTATCAGGTATTTTCACTAATATCCAATAATTAAATTTTACATAATAATAATAATAATAATAAATATTCTTTTAATACTAAGCTAATATATATTAATAATAGTTAATATCAATATCTGGAAGTGAATAATAGTTAATAGTAATATATTAACGTAAATATTAAAGAAAATGCTTAAGTAAAAAAGAACATTAAATATTAAAAGAAAATTATAAAGGTGTTAAACGTTTTTTTATGCAAACACTAAATTCATATATATAAAAAAAAAAAATATATATATATATATATATATATATATATATAATTTGCGCATATTTTAATTAGTTTTTGTTTGTGTAAAACAAATCTCTGATTTTTGAAGTGACGAGTGAAGTTCCTTCTTTGAACGATTACGGCCATACCTATCGAAAATATACCGATATTTTTTAATATATATTTATCAAAAATATATCGATAAATATCGTTTTTTTAATCTATAATTTTGGTAATTGAACATTTTTTCATTCTTAAAATTATAGGAGACTAAAATCGAATTCCATAATATTCTCATCCAAATTTATGGAAAAATTACTAAAAATTCTAAAATTTGATTACGAACAATTGACGTAACTATACATTTATCAATTTCCATTCCTGAACACCAGAATTTTTATTCCGTCAAAAAATCGAATAAAATGCCATAAACTCCAATATGTTTAATTTAGAATTTTTGTTATTATTACTATTATGTGAAACAAGTTATTTCAAATTCAACCTTGGATTCTACGAGTGAATTGAATTTGAAAAGAACGAGAGGCGATTTCCGCCAAAAATGGAAGCTTTGACAGGTAAACTTTCGCCAGTATGAACCGCGCTCATTTTTTTGGCAAACCTATTCATTAGATAATATCAGCTTTACTTTTTTTGCGAATCGTGGACTTAATTTCGCAGATTTGATCTGACAATGCACTTGTCTGCGCCGTAAGTGGATTTCTTGTGAACTCTCAAAAACGCCATCTTTTACTTTTTTTAACCACTGCATATGTACTCACGAGAAAGTGTATTTATCTTCTAAAAATCGACCTCCAGAATTTCATAAACAACAACAATTTAAATTTCGCCGTGAATCCCTTCACACTCGTAGACACACATAAAAAAATGGAATAATGTCTGTCTGGGCATATACATGTGAATATGAGAATTCAAAAACATTGGAATCTAGATAGATAAAATTTAGTATGTAGAATGGAAAGTTCAAAATATTGCTTGCATTTTCATAAATAACAATTTAGACCAAAATTCTAAATGCACATAAAATTTTGAAAAAAAAATATCAACAATTTTTTTAAGCACATGGACATTTTTTTATTCTTTAGGCTGAAAAGAGGTAAAATGAAATGACATTTAAAAAATATTATTTGCACATGCGCCTTTTTATTTATACTGAATGTAAATTTTATATTTATTTTTAGTATTATTTTTACTTTCTAAAGTATTGCCACCCGCATAGAAGGGCATTATTACAAATATATAGATAGATAGATAGATAGAACATTGTTTCCTCTTCCTATTAAAATTATGTTTATTATCATTAAAAAGGATTTTTAAAATCGCGATGAAAAACAGTTAGAAATAAAAAGTAGGTCAAACTGTTATGATTTTATAGGTAATTTTTTTCCTGTTTAAAGACTTCTTTAAATAACATCGTATAAAATCAAATTATAACCAGTATATAATTTCAAATTATAACCAGTAGTATTTATTTCACAAAAGTATCAGGCCATCTTCAAAGATGATAATTTCGAATATTTCGTAATTTATGTAAATTGAAATATTTTCTTTGGATGTAAATTCTTTTATAGAATAGAAAAAATATTAAGTAGCATAGCAGATACATACAATTATTATCTACTGCACTACATAATTTGTTAATTACAAACTGTTAGCCATTTTTTGGCAGCCAGCTTTTTCTCTCGGAATATTATTATTCTTGGTGATAAACCATTAATCTAAAACATATCTATTCATATAATAGTTATAGCCAAAAGCACTGTGAAATTATAGCCAAAATTCATTTTAAATCACAAAAATATTATACCAACTTTAAAGATGAAAATTTCGATACTTGATATACCTTGAAATACTTTCTTTGGACTTAAATTCCTCTATTTTTTCCAATGTAGTTACTCAAAAAATATTTAGTTACATAAGAGATGTATAATGTGATTATCTAATATACTTTATAATTTGCTAATTACAAACTGTTAACCGTTTCTTGGAGGTCAGCTTTTGAATTTTATGCCTCTGGCTATTCTTGGTGATAAACCATTAATAGGAAATACATTTATTTATTTAATAATTGTCGCTAGAAACATTCTTAAATGATATCCAGAAGCATAAAATCTCAAAAATATCATACAATCTTTAAAATTGATAAGTTTGAATACTTGTTACTTTATATACTTTGAAATATTCTTTTTGAACTGTAATTCCTATGTAAATTTTTTATTTCCAAAGGCTTTCATTAGAATTCAAAAAGTATTTAGTTGCATACTGGATGCATTAATAAACATAAAAAATAAAAATAAAATAATCTAAATATAATAAAATAGCTATAATTATACTATACGTAAATTATTATCTATGTATTGTTATAAACTATTACCCGGACTTTTTCTCACCAAATATTACTTTTCTTATTTGATAAACTATTATTATGAAATACATTTATTTAAAATTTAAATCGCTCAATCCTTTGAGACATATTGGCTTCATTTGATTCCACCTAGCTTTTTATTTTTTCTCAGACCTGTATGCCATTAAGATTTTCCATAGTGCCTTAAAATAAAACATACCCCCCCCTCCAACTTGTATGCAATTATACGAAAAAAATAATAAATTTTCATTTTCATTTCCTTATTACATATTTCATTTAATTTAATCAAATTCCACCTGATATTCAATAATTTTATCTCCTGTGCATCAGTTAACTAATAAAAGTGAAAATTAGGAAATTAACGAAATAATGAACAGCAGGATAACAATACCTATGTTAAATCTACGAAAGAAAAACGGAATTGAAAATCTTTCTTCAAAAAGGCTTAAAGAAAGTATTTTTAAACTAATTTTTAAATAAATAAATACTGATAAAAACTTGCAGTTGAATAATTTGAAAGAAAATGAAATTATTTTGAATGTCATCATGGAAAAAACAGCAATATTTAAATTACAATTGAAATCATTAATCCTTCCATAGGCCTTTTTTTAATAGTCGTGTTATATTAAAAATTTTGAAGATTGTGATTAGCATAAGAAAAGCGATTCATTTAGCTTATTAGATAAATTTAATTTCATTAATTGATGCATTTGGTTAATTAATAATTAAGTAACAAATAAAGACATGCCATTTTGTACAAAGTAAGGGACTAAATTATCAAGTTTATATCAA
The DNA here is from genome assembly GCA_026289955.1 of Argiope argentata. Classification (NCBI taxonomy): domain Eukaryota; kingdom Metazoa; phylum Arthropoda; class Arachnida; order Araneae; family Araneidae; genus Argiope; species Argiope argentata. The sequence goes on from JAOUZG010019115.1 coordinate 3,802,271, forward strand.
GTTATGAAATTTTGTCTGAATGTATGCCAACCTACATACGTTCAAATAAAAACTGATAAATTTGTGGGATGCATTCTTCCCATGGCCCTTGAAAGAGTTAAAAAGGTAATTTTGCGAGTTTTAAGGCAGTATAAAAAATTTCTGAGGCACTAGTTAGTCTTGGAGGCAATATTTGGAAAATACAAGAGACATTCTAGGTTTTTAATTAGCTTTAAGGCTTTGAAAAAGTCGACGATGGTCTCTCTCCTGTTTAGAAAAGTAAGTATGCCAAACTTCAAGACTAAATAAAATTGTAGATCTACATAACATAACGCCATCATGTGCCCCGGTGCCTATAATGCTAAGTTATCTAATCAATTGGATGAGCACAAGATGGAAGAAAAAAAAAGTGGGGGGATCTGCACTTTTGAGGGACTTTTTAAGTTGTAATTTTGGTTGATTATCACGAGGGGAATTCTAGTCTCAACTATTGTAGGTCTTGAAAAGGTCTTGGTATTTATGAATATGGTTTACTATGGAGTTGATTTTGCCGCGTGAAAGGGTATTTCATACAACTCTCCTCTCTGTAGATGTACAAAAGGCATGCAAACATTTATCT
>JAOUZG010019115.1:3827868-3845738 GCA_026289955.1 Argiope argentata
TGTTGTTGTTTTATTTCGATCTTTTGCTGCGATGGTTGCCATAGTAACATATAAAATATCAGATAATGCAATTTATTTAATTTTTATTGGGAGTTTCTGTATCTTGATTTACATATAATATTACTTTTTTTGAGCTTATGCAGAATTATTTTATTGACTGTTATCAGTAACAGTCTGTAAACAGACTGTAATCGTACTGTTAATTTTTGCCTTATCTATATGAAGTGAAATGAATATTTGGTTTCATGTCTTTTAGTATGATTCTACTATCTTTGTTAAATCCTATTGCAATTTGACTCGTGTACTTTTTAAAATAATAGAAAGTACATTGCCGTCATTTAAAAGCCAAAAAATTTATTTATATATAAATTAAAAACTAAGAAAGAACGTGTTATTTTTGTATTTCATTTTCGTAAAATATTATATTACAAAACTAATTATTGTAATATCTCAAAATTCAAATAATTATCTGTTTAATGATATAAATTTCTTTTCAATACTTTTATCTTCCAAATTTAATGTATTGAAAAAAATTTATGTGTAACAAAGTTTTTATTGTTATGGTAAAATTCATACTAATTTCATTTTTCCATTAAAACCCTTAAATCTCATGGTTTTGAGAATATTAAAATTAAGATTTTTTTTTAAAAAACGCTTTCTGAGGAACTTAATTTCAAAGTAGATTTTTCCCATTTGCTTCTTATTTTAAAGTAAATTTATATATTTTTAAAAAAAATTGTGCTCGTATATATTTGGGCGGATTTAATTCATTAAATTCATATATTTTAGAATTATCAATAATTGAAAAAGGAAATTTTATATAAATACGTTCCGTACTATAATTTTATCAGCCATGACAACCAATATTCCCAGACATACAAGTTGGTCGTCAAAGGCGGCTGATAGGCAATTAGAATTTTATTAAGAAATCTATACATTTTTAAAATTTGATTTACGCTTCCACCTTAAGAACACGAAATATAATTATTACATTTCAATACACGAATTATTATTGATATTAAATTTACATTTATATGCATGAATTATTGATATTAAATTTTATTCATTGCTTAATATGATATTCTGTATAGTTTATTATCAGCAGTTTAGCGTTTATTGGTAATACGAGGCAAGTGCCATAAGTAACAACAACAATAACAACGTATTGGCGTACAATAATACGGAATCCTAATCTTTGGTTTAAATTTTGCATTTTTATTGAATCTGTCGTGTCATCCTTGGCGAGTTATTTGGCGCTTAGTATGCGGACAGAAAGTTCCGAAAATCGAATCTATCTTTTAGATGCGTTTTTCCCAATCAATTGAAACAAAAATTTGTTCAAACGTTATACTTATAATCACACTTGAAATTTTGGCCTTTCCTCGTTATAACTTCCGAAAATTTTACCGAACGAAAACGATTTTTACAAAAAATTGAAGACAAAAAATTTATCTCTAAAATGATACTAATGAATTTACCTATAAATTAAAATTCTATTCTAAATAAATAATTTAACCATAATTTCCAACAATTTATTTCTTATAAAATTAAAATAAAATTTAACATGCACTAGCATGTTCAGCGGGCATGAAAAAAATTAATTTTTAGCAACGTAAAAAAACAATCAGATTTTACTAGAAATTTTACTAGAAATTAAATCAAGAAAAGTTTAATATTAAGAAGGTGTCTGTGTGCAATGAAATAAACATTTTTTTAAAAAAATGGAACTGAGCTGAAACTAATGGATATTTAATCAGCAATTGGCTATTTAATAGTTGAGTACAAATAAAAGGACATCTACATCGCAAAGGTATGCAAAATCCATCAAGTCATCATGTGAGAAGATTATTTTTAAGGCATTGTTTGTCTTGATTAATTTGTCAGAATCAGTTAAACTGGTTTGAAATACTTATGTAACTATCAGAATGCGCATGCGTTGATATATCGAGAATCGGGTACATGGCAGACATTCGCGCCAAGTTGTAATTTTTTGTTGGTGAGAAGTCGCCAAATGTGACAACAATCTTTACCGTTTTTCTAATAAACCTAAAAGTGGAAAATTCATACCTCCAAAGCTAAAATTCGCCAATTTTCTGCTCCTTCATTTTGTGGCTTCAAAAACGTCAAACCAATACAAAATTATGTCTTTATATGATAAAATCATTTTTGAAACAAAAAATGTAATGGCATTGTCATTAACTTAAACTTTAGAATAATAAATTAAATTTCTATTTTTAAATGATTTTTTGGTGATAAGTCATTAAATGTGATAACCTTCTGCATTATTTCCTAATAACCGTAAAAGTGAAAAATTAATACCTCAAAAGCGATAAATCGCCTATTTGTTGCTCACGCATTTTGAGGCTTCAAAAACCTCAAATCAAAACAACATCATGTTCTAACATGGTGAAAGTTTTTTTTTTTTTTTTTTTTTTTTTTTGCATTTTTATGAATTTACATATTTTTTTCTTTCCGATATAAAAAAGATGAATTAATTAATTTGCTGGAAAAAAACGTTATTTTAATTTAAAAACTTTTAATTATTTGAAATCCGAGGAAAAAAACAGCATCTGAAATCTGTAGCCAAAAGATATTTAACTTGAATTAAAAAGAAAAAACTAAAAATTGAAAAAAAAATGAGAAACTTTTAATGAAAAATGTAATTATTAATAAATTTAAAAAAAATTGTTTATGCAAATTAGATGAATTACACAACTTATAACCCTAATACTTTTCAAGTGACGTTCTCGTTTGAAAATAAACAAGAAAAATCGGGGGAAGACATTTGATTCCCCTTCTTGTTTTCACGTGATTCACCAAGCTTGTCTTTCTGTTTTGGGGTATTCTTTTCTGCTCAAAATATAGAAAGAAGAAACGATTGGTGGTTTGTTTATTTACAATATTTTTTAATTAGAATCTTTTAAAGGTTGTTTTAGAATTTCAGCTATATAGATAGCAAATAGTTAGATTTTTTTCTAAACTGTTTTTTTTTTCTTTTTTTGTACATATGCGATGGTTTTTTTTTTCTGTAAATAGTCTTTTTAAAAGCTGTGCAATTAAATGCTTTGTTTTGAAATAGACGTAAAACAACTGATACGGTAGAAGGGATACTGTGAAAGACAAATAAAAAATTTGATTCAGATTCATTCTGAAATTTATTTATAGTTCGTACGATTAACATTTGACAATTAATTAAAAATTTAATAAATAATGCAATTACTCTCTCGGCTTAGTTTAGACTGATTAATTTAATCTTTTTTTAATAATTTTGATATTATCGTCTTAAAAAATTTATAATAGTAAAAAAGAGCTATTTATTATTTTTATGTTCCAATTTTCGAGAAAATAATATTTTTAATCGTTTTTAATTTAAATTTCTAATTTTTTTTTCAACGAAATATACGAACATTAAATAAATTAATATCTATAATTGTCTATTTTTATGAGCGCCCATTGATTTTCATTTATTCTTCCTTTTAATAAAGTGGGTCAAAATAATGGAATTCAATAAAGACTTTATGATACATATCAAATGCACGTTTTGATTTAATTCTAGAATGCATTGTGCATTTTGCATCTAATGATAAACTTACGTCATAATCCAATGTATAACGTTCAGATGACTTGGGCCATTTTCGCGTTACACATGTGTCTATTGTCACGTGTGTGTGACGTCACGTTAATTATTACAAGCACTTATTGAAGACCAATGAGCAATCTTTTCATAAATAATTTCAAATTCATAATAATTATTTTAAATTTCTAAAAAAATACTTTAGGCAACATAACTTTATCACTTCTTGACTTTTAAAATCGTTATTAGAGCATTAATTGTATGCTATTTATTTAAATTTCCATTTTGATTTTTTTTTTAATTTTTAGTTTAATGAAGACATCAAATTGAAAATGAATTTGCATTGTTCATTTCATCTTACACACAAAAAATTACCGAATTGTATCAATACATTCAGTAAAATACCGTTAAACTTTTTTAAAGAAACTAATATGAAACGTTCTAAAAATGCATTATTATAATTATAATTATAAACGCATTATTGGCATTCTAATAACATATTTGATTAATGCTAATTAAACTTTTAAACAAACTTTTAAACAAATTAATTAATACCATTACATTTGTGTTATTACTTGATTCAAAGTGAAAATTTGGAAATTTTTATGACAGTACTAAAAAATTATTACCTTTATATTGAGCAATAATTAAAATTTAAATTATAAATCTTTTGTAAAATTGAAGGTATGAGAAAGATTATACTTTAATTGCATGTATTGAGTTTTAAATTATAGATTTCTTGTTTTATCCAAATATGTAATTCAAGTAAACATTTATTAAATTAGAAGAAAACTTGAATCGTTCGCCTTATGGATCAATTATCTGTAAATATTTAATACAGCATTTTGAATCGAAATAAATTCATTGAATGCTTTATTGCCCATTTTTTTATAAACAAAACAAGTTATGATAACTTTTCATTGGATTGAATTGAGATTTTTACAAAAAGTTGGAATCATTTATTCACATTTTTCTATGTTATTTCTTAAAATTAATACCAAACGATTTTTCTTCTATTGATGCATCTGTAATAAATTATTTCGAATTTCTTATTTCCCCTTTATTAACAACAGAAAAATAATAACCGAATTTGAAAATATGTGGATTTTTAAGAGTGGAAACAACTTGCATTTTGCACTATATAACCGATATATAACTAATAATAGTGCTTGTAATATTACCATAAACTTTTCAATAAATAAATTCCATATAACTTGGCTCAGTGATGTCAAATTAAAAAAGAAAGAAATTTTTTCTTCGTCTTTTTCCATAATGATTTTATTTATTTTAGTTTTTGTATAAATTATCAAACAATTTTTCCTCCGACAATTTTTTTGTAATTTCCTTTAAATTTTTTTTTTCATAATTTTCAAAATATTATGTTGAAATTGTTTCTCATATGTGCATAACTAAAAATTTCTAATCTTTTTAAGTAAATTATTATTTAAAGCGTAGCAAATATAATATAGTCAAGCGGATCTAATGATTGGAAAACCGTTTTTATTCATAAACCCTAGGCCTTCCCAAAACAACTTTCAAAAATAGTCATAAAAATCAAAAATAATAACACTCGCAGACAAAACTAACATCTTGTTTCAATAACCATCTGCCATTGTTACGCGTTTTCCCATGACACTAATTCCGAGTCCTTCGAACATAATTTAAGGTAACTGATGACCGCGCTGTAACTGCACTTGCAGTGTCATGGGCCAACTGCTTTGATCGAATCATTTTCGACTCAAAAAGGCAAGAAGAAATGACAGCATAGGCTGTCAACCGCAATTCCCGTTTTTCTCAGTAACTAAAAGGAAACTACGGATTAGAAAGCAGACACGCAAAAAATAAACAAATAAAACGACAATGGAAATTGCGCATTGGAACTGAAGGGATTTGATGTCTGAAAACGATATAGCGGTGGTTTCTTGCAGATAACTGAAAAAAAAATCTTATGAGTAAATGACGTTCTTCGTATACTATTACTCTATTCTTCACCCTTTTTTTTATTTGCTTCGTCGTTCGTAATAGAAATAGAAAAGAATAATTTGTTTTGTAGTTACTTTCGAGAAGAATGAACTTTACTTTTTTTTCCTTTCAAATATTTTATTTTTTATTTATTTATGTTTATTTTATCGGTGGCTAGAATTTAAACTTGTACACGAAAAGTTCTTATTTTTTCTTGTTTTTTTTTAAACACAATTAATATTCTGGTTTTTTAGGGCTTAAAATACCTACAGCTTAGTTCCTTAATTGTTTTGCTTTTTTATTATCTAAAAAATGCACCTTTCGTTTCGAAAATGTGCAATGATACGAATTTTTCATTAAAAAAAGTCAGAGTTGAAGCATTATACTTGAAGCGTTGTAGGAATTTCTTTTATATGTTTAATTATAATGTTTTTGAATGTTTGTAGTTATGTTGTTGTTGTTTCTTATGGCTTAATTGCCATGGACAAGTTCGCCGAGATAGACAGCAATTTAAGCCTAATCAGCGTCTCTAGTTTTGTAGTAGCGCCTACTAGAACCAAGAATACGATTTAGGCTACTCACTTATCACTTGCACAGCCCCTTTTTACAGGGTTCACATTCACACACCTTACAGATAGAACACAGAAGAAAAACCTTGCCCGAACCGGGACTCAAACCCGATACGCCAAGATTACAGGGAAGACGCGCTCTCCCAATGCCAGGGGCGTTGGCATGCTTGTATTTACATTTCTAAATGTGCAAAAGGAAAATTCGATGCGCGTATAATATACGAACACGACAATTAAGGTCTTTTAATAAATTCTTACATTTACATTTGTTTTACAGAAGTATGTTTATTAGAGATTACAGTGCAAATATCTAACACAATTTACTCTTCCATTTTTTTTTGTTTGAAATATAAAACGAACTGCCTTGTTTAAATGTATTTACTTTTCATTTTAACTTATAAAACCTGCCATTATTGAGTAAAAAAATTGTTTTGCTTATCTTTTTTTTATTATTTGGAAGATATTTCTTTTAAAACTGGCGACGAGTTTATTTACTACACATAAAATAAATTTTAAAAAAACAAAAGTGTTCTTAATTGTCTTGTAATATCTGTTTCTGTCAGTCATGAGGAAGAACACTTCTAAACACGTAAAAAGAAAGCGAATCACTTTAAAGTAAATAACATTCCAACTATACTATAAAAAAACCACAAGGAAAAAAGTTTAGTTTAAAGTCAATTCATTTAACTCGTATTCTATAGTATTTTTTTTAACCTTGTTTGCTTTCGTTTTCCGGAAGTTACTCAACACCTACTATTACCTAACTGGTATGTTTTTTTACAGAGAGTAAAATCATTGTTACGGCTTTTATTCATTTCCTCATTTTTAAAATTGTTATATTTGATTTATTAAATTTTGACCATACATTTAAAGTCTCAATATACGTTTTTTTAAATTTCTTTATAAAATATGATGTATATTTTTTCTATTTCTTGAACAAGGTAATTTATTATATTACAATGCCAATTCCTGTTTTAATTTTGTTATAAACCGTTTTAAAATGTTTCTTCTATAGGTTTCTATAAGTCTTTTACCTATGTTTTATTAAATTGTTTACATTATATTTTTCCCATTTTTCTAATTGTTAGTAAAAAATACAAAACATGGAAATGAACAATATCGTTTATTTTTGAACAAATTTTCAGTGGGTTATTATATATTCTGAAATAAAAAAAAATTCCCCTACATCTTTATAAACGCTTGTAAAAACATTTAAAGTCAAATCGTCTGCGTCTCGTTTGAAAGTATATCGTATTTCGTTATTCATATCCTAAAAAATAAATTTCAGAAAAGTTTTAAAAAAACAAGAAAAAAAATATTTTTTTTCCTCCAAGCATTGCAACTTCCTTCCATTTTGTTTTGTATTCTCCGCAATGACATGATTTTGAAATGTCAACTATCGCTTTATCTGGACGTGAACGGAAGTCAAATTTCCAATGTCAATGAATGTGTGTACCCGTTACATTTCTCAGAATCCGTAAATACGCCTTCTTTAAAAAATAGTGACCTGGCAACCGATAACAAAAAAAGTTAAAAGTCGTCTGCTACAATAAGAATCGGGCAAAAAACATTTATAGACCACGCTCAAGGAAGTTCTTTTGGCGGTCTTATGCATTTAAACTATTGTAGATAGGATCCTGATCTAAAAAAACATAATATGTGCTGTTCGTTTAACGTGGGGGTTCAGCAATGCTCTGAACCCATTTATTGGCCCACGCGGAATATTAATTGCCTTCTTTTATTCATTCCACGGATGTTCGCATTCGCAAAGTGTGGTTTTAGTGTTCTAATCGAAGCATCACCATCTGTTTATGTCTTCCGGAACAAACGTTATTTTAGAAGAATTGCCTGTTTAGAATAGACCTGAGTCATTTAATATAGAAAAAAAGTTCCAAGTAAGTTTTTTTTTATGTTGATTTTATGTGAAAAATTTTACGATTCTATTTCTGATTTGAATTTTGTTTATTATTGTAAAAATACTATTTTTGAAAAACAGTCGAGTTTGAATTCAGTGAAAATGGACGTTTTGAGGTACGGCAATAATTAAAAAATGAGAATATAGAAAAATAGAATTATAAAGAAATTAAAATGATATTTGTGTATATATTTATTGTGTTAATTGTATTAATTCTTAAACATATAAAACTGCGTGTAAATACCAGTGAAATTTGCTAAAAATTTATTATGAGTTAATTTATTTTAAACATATTTAGTAAATTATATTCTTAATATATAGTTTTGAAAATCTTTAGTAATATTCAAGTTTAAATATTTCAAGATTTAATATGTTTCTTCATGCACGTATTTTCTTTGTTGAATTTAATTTTAGCCTTTTTTTCGCTTTAAATTCTTATCTAAATATCGATTTGCAAATAATTGTTCTATCGATTAAAACTTGATATATACAATGAATTTTCTACTAGTTTCTATTTAGTAAAATTCGATTTATAAAATGGAATCTCTATCTTGTAAAAATCGAATAATAGAAAGTATTTTCTATCCAGTTTCTACTTAATAAATATCTATACATTGAAAGAATTTTCTATCTATATATGGAAGGAATTTTACATCTAGTAAAAAACGATAAATAGAATAAATTTTTGATCTAGTAAAACTCAATTAATAGAATAAATTATCTGCGTAGTAAAATTTCATTTATAGGAGAAACTTTCTATCTAATAAAATTCAGTATATCGAGTGAATTTTCTATCTAGTAAAACTCAACATAAAGAATGAATTTCCTACCTAGTAAGACTCACTATCTAGAAGGAATTTTCTGACTATTTTCTATCGATTAAAACTCGATATAAGGAATGAGCTTTCTATCAAGTAAAACTCGATGTATTGAATGAATTTTATATCTAGTAAAATTCGATATATAGAATGAATTCCCTATCTAGTAAAACTCGATGTATAAAATGAATTTCTTATATTGCAAAACTCGATATATAGAATGAATTTCCCATATAGTAAAACTCGATATATATATAGGATTAAGTTTCTATTTAATAGAATTCGTTGTATAGAATTACTAAATTTTTTTTCATTTTGTTTGCGTTTTTTTTAAAAAAAATGAAATAAATGTCTCATTTTGTAATCCAAATGCGATGAAAGTCTTATAGTAAGTTACTACATCACCCCAATCGTGTCATATTTTGAATTTTTTGCTCAAAATGTACAATTTCTTTGTAAAATTTCTTCATTTACGAGTTACCTTTTACAACTTTGTGCTAACGTCCATCCTTGCCGATGTTTTTTTCATAAGCTGATCATCAGACCTATTTAATTAACAAATTAAATAATCTCTTTCACAAATACCCAGATACGATGTCAATCTAAAAGGACTTTGTAAGAACCGGTTTTGTTTGGCTCAGTTTCAATTTGCTTTCTAGTCGGAAGAGCCTCATTAGATAATTTATTAGGTCGGTATCTCAATTCACCCCCCCCCAATGTTTCCATTTAAGATTACTTGAAGCAACAAACCGCCTGGAAATGAATTAGTCCTCGTTATTAAGCAATTAAAAGTTGGAAAGCTCTCAATGCATATGGTTTGGCTCTGGGTACTGTCGGAAGTTTCAAAACATTTCGTGACAGAATTTAGAATTTATTTTTACCTGTTAATTGTATTTACTGATTGATTCGTGTATGTAAATCGTGAAGAAGCATTTCATTAGTCGTGATTTGTAAAAGTTTTAAACATCCGCTTATTCTGTTTGACCACAGGTGATAGACTTTCATTAAAAGAAAGTCATTTACGAAAAGATTTCTAAGATCTGCCATCTGTTTATTGGTGCTTATAATTATCTTTATCATTTGGTTTAAACTCTCTATGATTAATGTGTATTAAAGATTTCTATTAGTTCACAGTTTAATTTTAATAGTTTCCAGTAAAATATTTCTATACTTCTTTCTACACATTCTACACATTCTTTTCATTTCTAGTTTTCTTTCCATGTATTTTCTTAATGTTATATCTATATATTAGTACAACCAATTATATCACAGGAAGTGGCAGTAGTGTTTGAAAATTGGCGATCTTTATATAGTTTTCATCTTAACTTGATTTTAAAATTAAAATTGATTATAAGAGTAACAACATTTCAAAAAAGATTTTAAACCTAGATCATGCTTAACATAGAAAAATGAACATCAGTGTTTAAAAATTGGTGACCTTTTTATAGTTTTCATCTTAGCCTGAGCCTGATTTCTAAAATTAAACTTTGATTGTAAGTGCAAGAAAGTTTCAACAAAAAATTTTTTAAACTATCTTATGCAAAAAACTTAGCATGAAAACAATAAATCGAATCTTCTGATCTTGATGGCAAAAAATCAAAATAAAATATGAGTACCAACAATGCATATTTGAGATTCACATCAACAAAGAAATATTTTGATATAAATATGTTTAAAATACTTCTAAATCGATTAAAAACAAAAAAAATAAGCATTATGCTGCCAAAAATTTTATCATAAAAAATGTTTGTTAAATTCAAAAAGTCCATTTCGTACCTCATATATTTTCGCAAACTATCATGAAAAAATTGCTAGAACTTCGCATAATAAACGTGACTACATTGGAGATGAATTTTTTTTTTTTTGAAAAAATTTCTAAAATAATTGAAATTTTAAATTTCTGCAAAATAAAGATAGAAAAAAATCTACAAAATTAAAATATACTAGCTAAATTATACAGTTTCATAAAAAATTGAAAAAAAGAAGAAATTTTTATTGACTAAAAACAGAAATAAAACAAAAATCATCTAGTTTAGGAATTTATGAAAAATTTTACTGATAGATTAAGCTATATATTTTCCAGTTCTGAACTAAGAAATGTTTTAACTCTGTCCATTTTCTAAATATTGGTCTTTAGCCAGTAAATAATATGAACTTATCGACTTTTTTGAAGCATTAAATATTTCTAGATGAATAGATGACTTAATATCTGTTCAGGAATTGCGAAATTATTTTGCCAAATTTGAACCAAAAAAATGGAATAGATTTTTAATTTAATAGGGTTTTGTTAGAAAATTGTATCAAAAATCAAAATTTGTAAAAATATCACTAAAGCATATGAAATACAAATATAAAAATTAGTGTAACTTCCCAACAAACTGGCTTAAAAATAAAATTTGAATGGCTTCATAAAAAAACTCGTTCAAACATTAAGAATATTAAATTTTTTTTAAAAAAATCTTAATCCAAAGGTCGATTATTAATGTAGTCACATACATTAATTTGTAGTTAATTGAAATTATTGATAAAATTCGGAAAAAAATCCGCATTCTTATATTCTAAACTAACCCTTTAACGCATATGGGCCCATATATGGTATTGCAGTTTTGATTCAATTTTATTTCCAAATTAAGTATTACAAAATAACTCAAACTATTTTATTCTATCAAATATATATTTATCAATAATAAAACGTAAAAAATTGTCTATAGCTTTAAATGACATTTCGAAATAACCTCACTTTTGTGCGAATGGGTGAAAAAGCAGAATTAAAGTGCGAGTTATTCGTTTTCCAAAAACGATAACAGAATAAAACATAAGTACTTTCAGACAAAAATGTATTTTCGCGGAGTCGATATACTCATCTTTCTCGACGAATAATAATTTTTCCTCTTTTTCACTGTTATGGTTTTTGTCTCAGTGTATATGAGCCCATATATGGGATTCCGTTAAAAAACCCCAAAATATAATTCTTTTTCTATATTTTTCTTTTTAATGTGTCTAATTAATAATTAAATAAAGCTATTTCTACCGTAAAACAATTTTTTTTCAACGCTTTATTAATTTGTGCAGTAAAGGGTTAATATGTAACAAGTTGTTTTTTTTAAGCCGGGTGAAATAGCCTGTTTGTTGAGTATTAATCATACAAACACACAAAATATAACAGTACAAATAAATTTAATTTTTTATCCAAACTGTTCATTTTATGAAAAGTTTAAATTATTTGCTTTGGAATTATTATTTTCAAAATTCAAAAACTATATAGAATTCTTTGTAATTGTAATTTATTACTTGGTAAATTAGGCAGCTTACTAAGCTGAGCTTAGGCTGAGTTACTAAGCTAGGGGGGGATGCAAGCCAGTCGATCTGAAAATGTGCAAGGCAAGATTAAATTGGTTCAATTAACATGCGCGTTGCGTACTTGTAAATTGATTTTACTTGAGGATTACAGTTGCTTAATTTTTGTTGACATCTAACCATTTTATTTGGTTTTCTTCCTAACTACTTGTTTACGGCATTTATTACCCCGTTTTAGACACAGTTGATAAACTACGTACAATAATTAAAACGTCATATCTTGGTCGATACGTCATCATCGTTACGCCCACTCCATTTAAACTGAAACAATGCAGCTTGGCATGATAATGTTGGCTGTTATAATTACCTTGGCATATAACAGCCTAATATTTGCGTGCATTCAATACGTTAATTTCGTATTCAGAATCCAGCTTTCCATTTTCTTTAAATTGTCTATTAATTAATAAATGAATATTAGCTTTTAACGTAAAATATAACATTTTCAAAATATCAGTATCTGCTTTAAAGATTTGAAATATATAATTACTATTTTTCCAACGTCCATAAGAAAATTATTTCATTCTTTTTAGAATGAAAATATTTTCTGGATTATTCGTTACATTTTATAGTGTGCATAAGTTTATCAAAAGCATTTTAGATAAAGTACCATTTTATCGTTCACATTACTGTATCGGTATTTGCTTGATACTGTTATTATGTATTTTTGTTGGTTTTCTTTATCATATTATCACCAATGGGACCTCTTATTTGCCAAAATGAAAGCAGCCTCTATCAAAAAGAATTCAAATTTACCGTAATTAAAAGATTAAAATTGTTTCTTTTATACTGGCATGCAAACAAGAAACAACTCCAATATATGCGCTCTAATGATTGCTGTAGTAATGATAGAATTTTTTGAAATGTCTCTTATATCGTAAGAAATCTATATAAATAAAAATAAATCCCCAAATATTTTTCTAAGCTCAAAACTCGAGGACGGTTAACCAATTCGGCTAATTTTTTTAAGTATTTTATTTAAAACACGAGGAAGGCTCTTATAGAGAGAAAAAACGGAAAAATTGCGAGGAAAATAGCAAAAACGACACTTTTCTTACTTTCTCGCCAAAAGTCTTCATTTTCCCACCGCCAAATAAGTAACGAAATCAGTTTTGTTTTTTCCTCAGTGATTGATGCATTTAAAATAAAACATTGTTAATTAATTGATTTTTCGGGTTCATTCTGGAGTACTTTCAAATTTTTTTAAAAAAAGAAGGAAATTAAGGATTTCTAATTTGTATTGCGTTACCCAAACTGGCGTAAAAAATACACGCAAGGGAAGTATGCTGCAATTGTCGGCAACTGCGTTTTCATTTTAATTAAAAGTTTAAAATACATCTCTATGATATTGTTGTAGTTATCTCAATCTCGATCGATAAATAATATAGATTTGACTTGATTTTAAAGAAATACGGACTTGATTTGCTTTTTTGCTTTATTTCAAGTAAGCTCTGTAAATAATTTATTTTTGGGTTAGTTGTGTGCTTTTCCATAAGTACGAAGGTGGCGGGTAAAAGCTAGCTTGGCATAAAATCATTCATGGTAGTGTGTCATCGAATTGAACAAAAATGCCAAACTCGTGCTGATGTGGATTTTTCCATATAATATCTGCACGAAGTAATCCGGTCAGTAGATAGTGTTAGTGGAGCAGACGTTTACTGCTTAATATGCGTGGAATAGAGTATATGTCACACTGCAGTTATCCAGTGATGTAGTGATTTTTATTCTGATGGCGTTGTGTGTATAAATTAATGATTTCTCACATGACCATATTTGAAATCATTGATTTGTTTAAAAAGTACCCTGCCTTTAATCCCATACACAAATTCTTCATTTAAGTATTGATTTCACTAATGCTTTTGTTGACGAATATTGGATTACTGCACGCTGAGTTTATTTTAGAAGAATCCATGATCTGATGTTAGTAGTTTTGATACATATATACATATAACTTCACAAGTTGTTTTATATCGAATTCTGAAATCACAGTCATTCCTTTTATCAGAAAATCTTTAAACTCCCGTGGAATAATGCATCTGGATCTAGTGCTAGATTTATACTTAATGTGACTCTAAACTGTTTGAAATACAAGTCTCTTTATAAGACCATTTAAGATGTATACTTAGAATATATATAGTTCTTACTTACGCGGACATTTTTTCGTGGGGGCGAGAATTCAAGAATGTAGATGCTTTAATACATGTATAGTATATATGTAAATTATGCATTGACCGAATATGCAATTTTAGTTTTTTTGAGAATTTCACGTAAATTACGCCGCGTTTCGAAGCCACTTGAAGAATAATTTGGAGATCTTTTTCAGATGTCGATACTTTCACATTATATAATAAAAATCTTATTCTATCGCTATATTTTTACGAAATTGAATATCCCATTGTTAATAGTCTGTTGTGCGATAAATTGGAATTTCCTGAGTTTTGCATTTAAAATGACTCACAGATAAATGAAGTTACTCAATATACCTTAATTGTTAGTGGGTTCTCCCTTTTATATCTGTTAAATTCTATATCGAGATAAATTATTCCCCTTTAAATACAAGCCTTATTCTGTTTCAATCACAAAATTATTCAATAGTAAACAATATTTACGTGGTCATCATCATAAAAAAAAAAATTTATATTGATGAAGCGAGCAATCGCCATTGAAGATTTTTTTGAGGAACGTTCACTATTGTTAATCTTCAATATTTCAATATTTAATATGATATTTAGATACAAAAAAATTAATGATTTTTTTCATTGATATAATCGCATTTATAAACAATGATTTTAGTATTAACAATAAACTTTCTGGTGAAAAGAAAAAAATTCCTTTTATATTGCATATTAATAAAGAATCCGTTCAGAAATCGTGATTTCTGAAGGGAGAGTTGGTCTGTTGTTGTTACTTATGGCACTTGGACAAGCCCCGCTGATAGATCAGCAGATTTTAAGCCGAAAGTATGCGTCTCTTGTTTCAAGTAGCGCCATCAAGGGCCAAGAGTACGACTTTAGCTACATACTCATCACATTCGCTTGCACAGCCCCTTTTTACAGGGAGGCACAGTCACACATCTCACAGATAGCACACAGAAGAACAACCATGCTTAGACCGGGACAGAGGTGGTCTGTTTAGTTATATTATAAAAACGCTCAAAATCATGTAACATCACAGACTTATAACAAATAAAATATCTCATCCTAACTGCAAATTGTCTTATGGTGTCATGCCGATATCACGTCTTTTTTTTACCTGAAAATACGGCAATGGATACCTTGATTAAATTGGCGTGTTGTAATAGACATGCGCATTGTGTAGTTATAAATTGATGCCACTTGAGCCTTACTGTTGAATGCGTTACTTTTGTTTAAATCTAACCACAAAATATGGTTTTTTTTTCTTTTTCAAACCACTTGTTTACGACATTAATCCTTCCGTTTTAGGCGCAAATGACAAACAACGCTTAATAATTCAAAACGTCATATCTTCCTACCCATTAACTCATAACCGCGGAACAGGAAACATCTTTATTATTATAGGTCATTATCGACACGCCCACTCCATTTAAACTAAGACAATGCGGTTTGGCGATGCATGTTGGCGATGATGAGTGCGCCAATGGCAAACCCTTCTTGGTTTCGTTTCTCCTTGACATTGAAATGGCCGTCGGATGGCAAAGGAGATTATGCTAAAGAACACCTACACTATAGTGCCGCCCATTCGCGAAGGCCGCCGAACGATATTCGCGTTTGTTGTTTTAATTCTTTTCAGGTTTCTGTTCATACATATTTATTCAGCAAATGAATAATATTTGTCCATAAAAGTCTTCGGCAGGCGTATTATTTCGAAAAGACTGTGTACGCAACTCTGAGAAAGAATGCGAAACGTTCCAGAGATACGCTTACAGACAAACTTATTCTTTATTGTTTCGGTAATGGCCGTGAATTTTCATTTGAATTGAGTTGAATGTGAATGGAGGATTATTTTTTTTTTAAATAGGGGGAGTGAGAATGACAAAAGTGTCCTTGAGAAATATCCATGGTAACTTTATGGATATATATATTCACTCTGTAAATATACATTTTTAATTTTAAAAATTCATTGAGATTTAAAATAAACAAAAATATCACTTATTCTTCTTCATATTAAATTCAATGTTATATATCATATATGAATATTATGCTGTATTTAAAAATAATTTATGATTTTTTTTATTTGTACAATTGTAGTAATTTATATTTAAACTAATCAAACTGTTTAGGATTTTCCTATCTTGAACTCTTTAAATTAAATTCGTTATTTTAAAGTACTCAATTGAGGAAAGAAAATTACTTACTTCCAAGTTTTAGCCTCTTAATTACAGGTGTCAGCACTAATGCTGAATAAATAAACCTTTGTTTTAGCCGAATTAGTTTTACTGCTGCCATCTATCGCCGTTTAGCGTAACTAAGTATGTATAAAAAACTTTTATACCCTGAAATTTTAACTCGATTCTTATACTGAAATTTAAACTATAAATGTGTTATGTGAAAAGGTTTTTTTAATTTTTTTAATTCTATCGGTTTTAAAGATATTAATTTAAAGAAAGTTTAATTGAGTGTTTTTTTTTTCCATCATTGAAATTAATTATTTTTTTATCTTTTCAAAAATAATAATTTCTATTTTCATTAGAAACTTTCGAAAGATTTCTATTCTTGTTAACATACCATTCAAGGAATTTAAAAATATATAATATAGCTTCAATGTAGAAACTGAATTTAATATTAAGTCAACTGTGTAAAATGATAAAAATATTATATTATTGTTCATATTAATTTGATTAATATTTTCTTAAAATAAATCTACTTAAATAATCGCTGAGGGAAAAAATTGAATTTAAATACAATTAATTGTCAATCCGTCTATATTTTATTCTCGTGTTTGAAATAAAATGCGAAATTCTTTAGATCTTTTAAATGTAAATTCAAGTAGTATGAAGCAATCCGAATAAATTGGTAAGAAAGCTAAAATAATTATGTTTCTGTTCTAATACATGATCAAGCAAGATAATTCTTTTCACTGAATCTCAAAACTGAGCATTGTGTGACAGATGAGATGGGATATCACAATTCCGGTAGAATATCACATAATTGAGCTTATTCACGTTGGCTAGTTTTTAATTCTCTTTGGCGATTATCGATCTTGAAGATGGAGTCGATTTGTTTTTATATCTAGTACGATATATCATAAAACGAATAAGTAATTAAACAAGCAATATAAAAAGAAATTTTTAAGTTAATACTACTTAGGTAAAAAAAAGAAAAAAAATTATTTTAGTTGCTTTTTATTAAATAATTACAATTAATATAAATAATTTATCAAAAAATGATTGATTTTCGCCAGAGTTAAAATCGCCTTCTTCACCTTCACGTGGAAAATATTGAACTCCTTTCATTTTACCGATTGAGCTTCTGCTTGTTGATTTCAATCTTCAATACAGACTGCTAAAAATCTGTTTAAAGTATTGAAATTTAATTATTTTTAATGAATGAATTAATATTTGATAAACTGTATTAACGCCAAGTGTAATCCACTACAAGTTTTAAAAAATTAATTAGAACTTTTGAGTGGATGAATGATAAATATTTTATTAACGATTAAAAATTTAAATTATATATATATATATATATATATATATA
>JAOUZG010019115.1:3867692-3881942 GCA_026289955.1 Argiope argentata
AGAAGTATACTTTGTAACAGAAAGAGATTCGAGTTCCTTGATAAATCGTTCCATTGTTTTTAGATTCGTATACACTTAATATTTGCTCTGATGGTTACGTTTCATTACCAGTCTGTCAGCATTCGATTTGAAAATCTTTCCTTCTTATTTTTCTGTGTAATGTAATGAAATGTCGGTTATGTATTAATATGTTTATTATTTTTGTGTTATAGTATGAAATCATTATTTTTGATTTAATGCGAATAATTTTTTTACTCTTTTTCGGGAAACAAGTTAAATTCTTCCATCTCTAATGTATTGAAAGAATTAGAAAAAGTGTAAAGACTCAACAAGAAGTAAATTAAATATGATACAAAATTTATCTTTTCATAATTTTTATATTAAAATAACTCTACGGAATACTTTTAAGTAAAGAGGTAATCATTTTTATATTATTGATTTATTTCTTATCTAAGCTTGTTTAGAAAGACTACAGTTGCATTGGATTAAAATCGGAATCGTTGGAAATAAGTAATTTTTCATAAATTAGATTATTAGAGTTTCTTGGTTTCTATATAATATAAAAAAATGCTATTAAAATTCTATCTAAGAAGGATTCGCTAGTAAAATCCTTGCCAGCTATTATACAATCAAAGCTTTTGCTAAAATCATTAAAAATATGTTTTGTCTCCATTTAGCATACTAATTAAGTTTCTTAGCATTCCAATGTCATGGAATTCTTTTTTAAAAAATTTCAATTTTTCTGACATATTCCACTATTAAATTATTTAGAACGATGTTTTCTGCAATTTGATTTATATTATTGCATTACATAAATAATTATTTTAATCATAATTTCCAATAAAGCTACTTTGACTTATTTATAAATTTAATAATGAAAGTTGAATATTGCCATTTAAAGAATATAAAGAATTATTTTTCAGTTGTTACTCTTATTTGGAATTTTTTCCCTTCTTTTCAAAACATTTTGTAAATACCATTATGATTTATCCTAATATATATTAACTTTATACTGCATAATATTGGAACAGTTTTTATCCATAACCATCTAAATAAATATCAGGAGTATTAATTTTTTAATTAAAATATTTAATTAATATTTATTATAAAGTTTTTAAAAAATGTATTCATATTTATAATTTATAATATAAATATAATATTTATATATATAATTTATAATATAAATATTTATTATAATGTTTATTTTAAAAAATGTATTCATTAATTAATTATTAAGCCTTTTAAATTAATTTTTAGACGTCAAAAATATAAATGATACAAATATAAATGATTCTGCAGTGTAGGAGTGAATTCCTTATAACTGAAAATGTAAATGAAATAATTGCATGATTTTTTATTGTTTTGCTAAGCTGTACTTTTTTCTAATATTTCTTATGTTATTAATATTTTTGCATGAAATAAAATTCTTCGCCTCAGACAAAATTCTAACTAACTGCTTTAGACTTTATAAATAATGTTGGCCTTATAACTTTTATTAACATAATTGCCCGACTCTGAGCTTAATTTTCCCCTATTAACCCACTTAAAAACGCTGAATACCTCGCTATACGTTAAAATAGAACAAACAAAAAGCGAAGCAATAAGGAAAAAAAAGAAACAAAAACGTTAGTCCATTAAGCACCCTCCAGTTTGTATTTTAACCAAGCAAAACCAACGGAAGAGGAGGGGTAAATAAAAAATAAAGATCCAGCGAAAGAAAACAGAGCACCGGCTCATGTCTGCGTCTGTTCTTTTGGCTCTTACTGCTGTCATTACCGCGAAAAATCACGTGTTCCTTGATCCCGAAATACCGCCTCTGAGCATCCCGAACAAAGATTTGGGAGGATGGGGAGCGAAAGGGACGCGTGGATGCGGAGATCGTGAGGAGTATCCTCGAGACTGCCGTGCAATAACGCCGGAAGATGAAATCGCCTGGATGTGGAAATTCTGTGCTTTTCTTGGAAGAGCTGATAATAATCTTTCAACTAGACAACCTAGGACCTTGAACTTGTCTTATCCAAAAGAGAGAAAAAAGTATCTTACTGGCTGCTTTTGACTTTTATGCTTATTTTATGCCAAAGAAATCAAATCATTTCAAAATTTTACGCTATTCTTAATTCACTGCCCATTGGTGGACTTTGATCTATTGCAAATTTTGGAAAAATAATTAAGTAATTAAACCAATGAAATCGAGTTGAATTGGATGTGATTTTAAATTTATATTAACCCTCTGCCGTTCTTTGGTTCATTTGCATTTTCCGCAATTCAATTGCTGGTCGCTTTTATTTTATGAAATAGCAGCTTCTCAGCTTATTTGGGAGTATAATCACAGCCTTTAACCATGTCTAAGAAAAGCCGATCTCAGTTTTATGTGGACACTCCCCCTCTTGGCCGTGACCTACCATCGCAACGACACAGCATGTACGTGAGTCAGTCCGAAGTGGATCATTATCCGAAACAAGATCTGTCGTCTGCATCCTCCTCGGCCACACTCCCCAGCACTGCAGGGTCAGTGGACCGGCTCACCGGGTTAGGTGAAAAGAAAAATCCACGTTTCTTCACCTTGAAACCGAAGACCTCGTTTTCTCTGAGGCCTTTCTTCTCATCCACATCTTCGCTCTCGTCTTCCAAGAAAAACCGCCGCAAATCCATCGAGACGGCCTATCCTTTACGCGACTCGTACGTGCAGACGGACCAGGACGATCGCGCTTACGACGAGGTCGGGGTTCAGACGCTGAACGCCTCCACGGTCGACGTACCGGTTCAGACCTGTTTCCGTGAGTGGGAAGAGGATGACAAGTACAGTTATTACAGCAGAAGACCCTTTGCCGTCGGTGCCCACAGACCTGGATTTTATCGCTTGCCTTCTGCTGGATATTCATCGAGTGCGCCCACCACCCCAGTGTTGAAACCCACCAAAAGTGAGCCTTCTAATCCTGCCGGCACTAAAAATTCTGTCGTTGCTCCTTTGGTTTCGTCTAAGCTCTTAAAATATGCTGCACCCGGTGACTCATCCACCTCCCATTCTGAAAAGACGTTAACCACGTCAGGCACTCAGCATGATGTAAACAACGCCATAACTGCTGAGCCTCAAGAAACTTCTGTTGTTTCTACGCCGCCGCCAGCTCCTGAGCATTCTCCTGTTAGCAAACCCACACCCTCTACGCCATTGGATACTGCGAATTCTATATTCCAGGTAGACGAATCCGTGCAAAAAAGTCCAAAATCAGAAAAACATTCTACTTCTCTACCACCCATTTCAGAGGATAACAAAGAAACGTATGATAACACAGAGGAACCATCTGAAGTAAGTTCCGGAATTCGTGTAATATCTCATTCTGTGAATGTTCCTCCGTCTGTTTTGAAAGTAGAGAGAACCGATTCACCTGTGAGACTTTCTGCTAAAATTAAAACAGTTCATTTTGATCTATCGGATTCCGAATCTCCGAAACAGTCTCCTAAAATTGAAAAGAAATCTATTCCTAGAAATATTGATAAAGATTTCATTGCTTTGCTGAAAGATTTGGATATTTTGACCGATAATTCAAGCGAACCGAATAACGATTCTGAGGATAATAAGCTGAAAATTTCTTTCAACGCTGTCCCTGAATCTGCTCCAAAACAAACTATTCTATCCTCCAAACTTAGATCAGCATTTGATATTCTGCATCAAGATGTTCTCCCGCCTATTTTAGAGCATTCGAATGAGACTTCCGAAGTAGAACTACAGGTTGAAGAAAACAATAACGAAGAGTTAATAATTAAACCCGAAACGACTGAAGAAAACGATTCGAGAACTAACGTACCAATATTACAGCCAAAAGCTGACTCTGCTGTTAATTTACAGGAAAATATATATTCATCTCCTCCGACTGAACTGGATAAAGATGAAAATAAACTGAAAGCCGGTGAAGGCGTTTCTCCGAAATCCACGTCACCCATCGTATTTGCATCTTCTAAATCTGACTTGGATGCGGAAAATTGCAATAACCGCGAAAATGTTTACGATAACATAATTAAAAGAAATACGTCTGAAAACGTATCTTTGCCAACTTTGCCATCGTTTTTTGACTCTCCCCCAAAGTATACCAAACCGTCTGCTGTGTTAGACGTGGTTGAAAAAGCCTCTGAATCTGTTGTACCTGTTACAGATCATCAAGATACCATTGAAGAAAAAATGTTATCTAGATCTAGCTCAAGGAGTAGTGTGAGGAGTAATTCTAGATCGGATTTCAATCCTAAACCATTTGACTCTTGCGAAAATCTTGAACAGTTAGAAGAAGAAATTATTAAAAGTTTATGTGATCCGATTAATGATAATTTTGAGACAAACATCATGGCTCAATCGAATTCTCCTGCAACTTTTGGAACGTTCGAAAACAGATGTCCTAGTGCGGCACAAATGCGAAGTGCTATTCTTGATCGATTACTTAGTGGTGAAAGTGCAGATGCAATTATTCCTAGTAAAGGTGTCGAATCTCCTAACCCCTATCAGGATAATACTTTAGGTAGTAAACACATCGCGATTTCGCCAAAACTTCAAAATTCTAGTTACGATAGTCCGTTCCAATCACCCATTCCCCCTCAAACGGATAGTTTTAAAAATTATAATCCTATTAAAAATGTAATAGAAGCACCTAAAAATAATTCTGCATTTCTTTTTTTAGAAAATAATGCGCTGAGGCCTGGGGTTGCAGAACATTCAGCTGCAGATGCGCCATTGCTTGCTTCGGCAACTAATACCATTGTTTCTGATGGCAATTTCAATAATATCTCTTTTCAATCTGCTCCAGCTCATCCTGAGATAAGCGAAAAGAGCTCAATTTCTGATGACACAAGTTCTAAAAATTGCGATTTCACAAATTGCTTACGCCCATCGGAAATTCAGAACAGTCCATTTCTCAGCAAAATCAGTTCCAGTTCTATGGCGTATAGAGTGTCTCCTGAAAAAGTTCATACTCAGCTTATTGCTCCGGCACCCTATGTACCTCGCACAGAAAACAATGAATCAAAAGTTGCCAAACCCAATGGTCAGTGCGATTATGCCAGCTGCTTAAAGCCGTCTCAGGTCCAAAATAGTTTGTTCACTGCTGAACTTTCTGAGTTAACGGCAAGTAAGCATGGTAACGATGTTTTGCGTACTAACAGCCCACTAACAGCGCGTACTAACAGCCCTATATTTCGAAAATCCAGCAGCTCTCCTACAGTCTTAAGGAGCACTGAAAATATAATTTTAAAGGAGAACACTCCTGAGCCAGAAAAATCCCATAAATCTGAAGTAACAATTATACTGAAAACTCCAGAACCAACCAAAACTCCACTTGCACCGGAGGTTGACGAAGAAGTATTGGACGATGGAGTGATAGAGTTACCACCTGTTTTTTCCACGAAAAAGGAACCACTTTGCAATTATTCAGAAGTGCAATCTGTAATCCACGCGGAATCGCCGACAAATATGGCAATGGAATCAGTGACAGACGATTTAACTCAAGTTCTTCCGCCGCCTCCTCCTCCACCACCACCACCTGTTTCAAAGCTAAAAACGACGGAGACGAATTCTAATGCTAATGTAAATTCTTTAGAATCGATGATTCGAAATGCTCAGTCAAATTTAGTTAAGACTGAAACTTCGACTGAACCCAAACTTCCAGCTCCGAAAACACCTGTTATGATGGAACTCGAAAAACACTTTGAAACTCAAAGAAGATATAGTGCTGATTCCGCACAAAATCAAGATAGAAGAGGTTGTGCTAAAACTGAATTAATCATATGGCCAAGTCCTGGTAAGATTGAAAATAATAATACATATATGGAGATAATTTCATTAATTAAAATTTATTTTATCTTTATTACTGCTTAACTAACTTATATATAATAGTTAATTTCTTTTCTGTGCATTGTTTTCTCTGTCTATTATCTAAAAAAAAATTTCATCCATTTCTTCGAATCTATTTCTTTTATGCTATATCTCAATGGATTCAAAATTTTGAAATAAAACTATTCACTTTTGCATGCCTTAACATTCAAATAATATGGTTTTACTCTTATATTATTATCAATAAAATAAAATTTTATTGCTTTTTTTTAAATAAAAAAATAGAATAAGTTAGCTGTTGGATTCTTACACATTTTAAATAATTTCATAAAATTTATGAATGAATATTTCGATCGAACTCTTGCTCGTGCATATAACTTCTGAACCTATAAATAAGTTTTTATATAGAAATTTCTTGAAAATTGACTACAGTTAAATATTTGAATCTATATAGGTATTAATTCAAAAACAAGCATTTGTATAAAAATTTTATCATGTAAAAAATAGTATAGATAAGTTGTAATTTATTTATTTTTTTGCCATCGACTTGATTTTCTTTAAGCTTATTAATCGTTTGGCATCGAATTCCCTCTGTTTCAGTTTTAAAAAATTATGTTTGGACATTTTTCTTTTAATAATTCTCTTATTTATTTGCATATTTTTGTATAAATGCATTTTTTCTGTTTTTGAATACAAAAAGCATTTTATTTTCAATGAAAAATGTAAATATAGAATACCAAATTTAGAATTAGATTTTGTTTGTTCTTTGAAATCAAATGTATTTTTTCTTGGAACTCTATTCGTCTGAGAAATCCGTGGCAATTTGTCGTATATTTGGAATATTATACCAACATATGCAGAAAAAAACTATGAAATTTTGTTTATTAGTATCCTTATCAGCAAACAATAAAAAGAAATTCTTATAGTTATGAGCTAGGCCTGAATCAGAACTATTCAATTACAGCAAGTAATGTATGTTGTTAAGACATACTTATTTAATTAGAAAATTATTCAATGTATATTTTTTCTTTACGATTTAATGCAAAAAAAATTTGTTTTTAAATTAAAAATAAAATGTTTTACTAAGTTAATACATTCAATAGTACTTTATTTCCCCATATATTCTTAACCAGATTTGAAAATATCTTCTTTTCCATTCGTTATCTTTCTAATGAAATTATACTATTTTATACTATTTACAATCTTATGAAATTTATTTTTAAAAAAACAGAAAGATTTTTTTTTTTTTTTTTGCAAAACAGAAATGCAATATTTTCAGATTTATTTCTTATTTTACATTTCATTTAAAACTTTCAGTATCTTTAAGAAGTTTTATTTGATTTTAATTTTAAATTATTCTTTCGCTTTAAAAAATGCTTCAAAGACTTTTAAAAATTTTGGTAAAACAGAATTGTAAATAAATTTTCTATTATATTTTAAAAATTAGTTATATTAATACTGTAAATAACATTTTTACATAAGTATACGAAGTATCAATGTGAATAGTTGGCTGTTATTAATAATTGATCATTATTAATAGCAGTCAATGTAATAAATCGATTAATTACATTAATCTTTACGAGTTTACTTATTTTACATAAAAAGAATAAGGAAATCGTGTGCATTATAATATAATTGATTCATTTTATTATTATATAAATTGATTAAAACTCGATACTTTTATTTACCGCTTGTCAAAATTTCAGGACAAAAACCTTTTATCACCATAATTTTTAAAGTAATATATTTAAGAAAACTTTTTTTAAAAACTCTTCATTTTAATAATAAAATTTTTAGTTAAAAATTAATGAATCTATGTATAAATAATTTTAAAATTTTTAACTTTTGCTCTTTTTTTCGCTTTTATTATAGTTAACAAAATATCCCTTTTTCTGATGAAACCAAGCAAATAGTTTTGAAAATTATGTATTTCATAATTTTAAACTTGTTATTGCTAACATTATAGAAAAAACTTTAAAGTTTTTGATATTTATTTCTATACTGTAAAAAAATATCGCGCTCAGATTATATCCATTACTTCTAATTGGGAAAAATTAATTATTAAATTATGGTTTTCCCAAATTTAAAACACGAGGTAAGGTTTAAAAAAAATTTAACTAAAAAATGGCTCAAAATACTTGAAAATAATTTTTTTGAACTTCGAATACGCATATAAACTTATGATTATTCCATATGCCAATATTTAAAAGGAACATACCATTACCATTTTCTTTACTTCTTAATTAATTTATAAAAAAAATATTTTTATTATGATAGTAAAATTCTGGAATTTTCTATTATTTATTTAAGATATCTTCAGATAAATTAATTCACAAACTTAGTATTTGGTCAGTAATTTTTAAGCGAATTGGAAATCACTTAAAATAATTGTTATATTTTAGTTTTAACTTTAAAATTATTTTCTTCTATGAACGTTGTATGAATCTATATAAGTAAGTCTAAGAGTTTAGAAACAAACTAATTTTAAAAGTTAATTTAGTTACATTTTTAACTTTATTCAATAAAGAACTATAATTTTAACTTTATTCAATAAAGAACTATAATTTTTTATTTAAATTTTTATACTAAAACACTTTTTGCTTCCAATCAAATGTATGGTAAGTCATTCATTTCATTTGTGAATTATAAAAGTTTTCTTATTAAAAAAGAATTCAAAAATTGTCATGTTAGAAATATAAATAAATACTTATAAGCATAGAAATTCTATAATTTAAAAAAGGAGAAAATTTAAAATTTAAGTGCAAATTTTATTGTTTGTGTTATAATTGCTCAGATATTAGACAGCAGGAATTATACCTGGTATATCCGATAGGATTATGTATTATAAAAGCTAGAAGATAATTAATAAAATTATAGCTAATAATAACTCTAATCGATTACAGTTATTGTTCGATTCGATAGATTATTATTATCGATTTTGAAACGCTGATATTGAAAAAGAAGGGTGTTTTTTTCCACTCGAAATATTTAAGCTTTCTCGTCTCTGTACCAATAATTTCTTTAAACTTTCTCTGTCTGTTGTACTAATTTGGACCAAGGTCATTGAAGACATTATTTTTATCAGTTATTTCCTACATAACGTGTAAGTTCAGGAGTAGTTAACACTAAGCCTGACTGTCTCCACCTTTCTTAGAAGCAATAACTAGATCCTCCGCTATAATCTGGCCGAGATCCAGCATGACACGGCTCCGCCCAAACCAGACAGTAAACCCATGTTAGCAAACTTTTCAATGGCGCCGTTCGGGTGATTTTAGAAAGATTGAAAAATTGATTTCGAAATTGTATCTACGGAGCTTTATTTTATTTTTGATTCTTTATTTTTTTCTTACAAGTTTCAAAATTTTCTTTACTTTTTTTTGAATTGTATGCATATTTACTTCATTTAAATTTTGGCTAAATACCAAAGGTTATTTCATTCACAACAATGTAGTCCGCCACTTTTACCCGTTATTTGTTTATTGGTCTTAATATTTAAATAAATATTTAGAATTACATTTTAGATTTTCATTTAAAATTAGTATTGGGGTATCGAAGAAAGTATTAATAGATTATAACTAAAATTCAAATTGCAAATAATTTTACAAATTTACTACTGACAATTGCTGGTATAGACTTGAGATTTATAATCAACGAAATTACTTTGGAAAAATTCGTTTAATTTTATCTCTCTCTCACTTTTTTTTTCTTTTTTTTAACGATTTATAGAAATTGGTCGATATGATCAACCAGTGTCAGTCTGATCTATGTTAATATTGATTTTTTTTTTCTTTTTCCTTT
Organism: Argiope argentata; assembly: GCA_026289955.1. Taxonomy (NCBI): domain Eukaryota; kingdom Metazoa; phylum Arthropoda; class Arachnida; order Araneae; family Araneidae; genus Argiope; species Argiope argentata. The sequence continues at coordinate 3,877,306 of JAOUZG010019115.1, forward strand.
GAAATCTTCCATATATATTCTTCAAGATATTTTTTACTGAATTTTACTTTAATGACTTTTATGATTCAATTAAATAGCTGTCCTAAGGGTTATATCATCCGATTTTAATTTCAAACCATATTTTTTTTATTATTTAGATATGGAAATAAAGTTTGAAATGTAATAAAAAATTTCAATGCTTTCTTCCATTGATGTATTTTGTCCTTCCACCATTTCTCTTAATTAAAATTAAAACCATAAGTTAGTTATTCCGCTACTTCATTTCCTTGTTTAACGTTTTCCTGTCTTTATGTCCATACTATAAGCGATTACCAATTTATAAACTATATACAATATTTAAAAACTAATCTGCTGGCGTTCTGGATCAGAGGTAGAACGTCTTCCTCGTGATCTGGCCATTCCGGATTCGATTCCCGTTCAGGGTATGATTGTTCTTCTATGTTCTTTCTATGAAGTGAGTGAATGTCCTTCCCCGTAAAAAGGGGTTGTGCAAGCGAATGTGATTAGTGCGTGTCATCTTCATATGAACTAGACTTCTGCCCTCGAGTACTTAGGGGTCCATACCCTCAGAAGCTATTGCACTCCTATTTCCGTTGCAAAGCGGACACGTCATCATCATCAATAACTCATCTAAAGGACAAATTTAATAAAAGATCAGAGTAGTGCTATCAAGTAGCATGCACTGAATATTTATTTCAAATAAATGCTAGATATAAAAACTAAATGCTGTATATCATTAATAAGATGCATTTGTTTTAAAGTGTTTAGTTTTTTTCCTAAGTATTTGTACTCATGAAAGTGGTTTTCCACCATTTGTAATATTAGATCGAAACGTTTCCAGATAATGCTATATATCTATTTTATGCTTAATTATAGGTGGATAATGTTTAAATAATAATTATTAGGATGGAATTAATATATAACTTTCCTGAATCGAGAATCGAAATTCGTAAAAACATGGTGTTATTTTTCACACTCTTTGCTTTGGAAAAATTCTTATTTAATTTTTATGCATAAAGAATTATTATTATTATTGCTGGGATTTCAATTTATAAAGAACTACGCACTCTAAGGAATAATCGAACATTAAATATTTTTTTTTCTTCATTTTTAGTGCGTCTTCCACGCTTGAACCTCCCTCAAAATGACAGATTACTTTTCTTTATTGAGAACGGCAAAACCCGCCCTATTAATCTGCTAAACGTTTAGCCGCGCAGCTTTTTATAAAAAGATTACGTAGGGCGCCCTTAAATAGAATTCCTTAAGTTCCAAAACGTCTGTCACTAACTTGAGGTTCGGTGCGAGCCAGTCAAAAGAAGCAGCGGTCGTTCAACGTACCCCCCAAAAATAGCCTCTGTGGTATCCGCTGGAACAGTTCAGCGGTCGTTTTTTTTTTTTTTTTTTTTTTTTTTTCGCTGACTGGGTTGTTTGACTCAGAACTGTCACTGACAAAAATATAGATGTTCTTTTTTTTTACCAGCGTATTTTCCAACCCAATTGTTCTTTACTTTATCTTATGTGTAGAATTAAAATCTGGCATCTTTGTATCTGGTATACTAAGCAACAGACGTAGAGTTTTGAAAATGTATTGGATATCATGAAGAACACGTAGTATGCTTGTTTCGATATTATTGTTACTGTTGTTGTTAAACGCAATAATCTTATCTGAATTTTCTGTAAATAATGTTTATCTAATTACAGGAACATTGAATCGAAATGTTTCTTCGCAAATGCTGATTTACAAGATTAAGATTTTCAGCTAAAAAAAAACAAACTTAAATATCAAAATTTTTGGTCGAATTTATTTTACATTTAATTTCAGTTAAAGATTGGGTTGTTGTTGTTTTTTTACTCGACTACATAAATTTTGCTTTAAATAATTAATAATTATATTAATTTATTCATTAGTATTCAATAGCACAATAATTTTTAAAATTTCCTCATAAATTAACATTCATTATTCTAGCAAATAAAGATATTTGGTCTTTGAATCTCTGGATTTTAATTGCTTGAAAACTCGACCGCACGCTTTTATAAATCTCCATTGAAAATTCCACAAATTCAAATATGTGTAGGGGGAAGGGGAGGGAGTGTCTGTCCGTGTGTCTATCTATGAAAACTGTAACTGTATAACGCAAAAATTCTAGTATATTGAAATCTTGTATATTTTCATTTTTTCTAAATTATAAATTTTTGTCAATTCTTGGAAATTCTGTATTGTCTGCTTGTTCAATTTCAAAAAAATTTCAAATATATCTGTACTTCTAGAATGTTTTTATGTATATCAAATTTTGAACCTAATACATAAAGCGATTGCTTATATCTATCAAGGATTATTTATTAACTCGAAAATAAACGTGATAATTAAAAACAAATCGAAATAGAGGGGTGAGTCCTAGAGTATGATGTTTCCATCAAAATCGCATATATGTGCCAGATTCCAGACTATATTTGTCAAAATGGTTTATTTGATTGTTTGTCTGACTGAATATATTGGAGTTCGATTATTAAACACCAAATCTAACAACATAAACAGACGCGACATATTTCTTAGGAAACGAGGATTTCAGCATTTTTGGAATTAAATTTCATTATTACTGAGATAGATAATTTATTTTATGTTGCAATTTTACCGTTCCTTTTATTATCTGAAGCCTTTTTTTTATAAATTTTTTCAGTTTGTTGTCCAATTACTAATATTTATTTAAAAATCTTGGTGTTTACGTTTGGCACAATTCATTATTTTATGAAAATCAGTTTTTTCTCCATTTCCCCTCCTCTAAGTTATTGTTATATCTGCGTAATTAAGATTTAAAATGCCATCTGATCACCAGTTATGATTATTTATCAAATTTTACTTGTAATCGCTGATATCTGCCGTGATTGTATTCGCATTTTGGACCTAAAATATCTAAAATTCTTATCCACTTGACTTTGGTGTGCTATTAAGCCAAACACTTCGTAAGGGTTTGTGGTGAATGCTATATAAGCCAGATAACATCACTCGAGTTGAAGTCGACTTTTGACTTGATCGGTATGTTACTTGGCTACCAACCAAATAGATTGGGAGTTCGGGCCTAGCGCAATCCTCTAACCACCGACAATAGTAATCCCGCGTCTGACCTTGGAAAAAACGAAACCTTTGCACTTAGCTTCGTATAAATGTCGTGGCGCCCTCTATCGGCGACTCAAAGACCGAGACGCGCATTAAATACAACAGCTGTTAACATCACCAACAAAACCTAAAATGGATATCGCTCGTCTAACCATCGACTCACTGGTGGGAGAGTATGTGGGGAATACTATATAAGCCTGATAACATCGCTCGAGTCGATGTCGACTTTTGGCTTGACCAGTATGTTACTCGATTACCAACCAAAAGATTGGGAGTTCGGGCCTAGCATTATCAACTAACCACCGACAGGCTCAAGAAATTCGAGGATAGAACACTACTATATTTCGGATGCTGAAATTATGTTCCAAATTTTATTTATACACTTTGTTTCATTGTTAAAGAGTTCACAATTCAGACATATAACAATAGATTTCGGTTCATTCAGCATTTCATCTCTTAAATAACAATAAATTTCGGTTAATTTAGCCTTTATTCTCGTAAATAACAATAAATTTCGGTTAATTAAGCCTTTAATCTTGTAAATAGTTAAATTCGGTTAATTTAGCATTTAATCTCGTAAATTACTAATTTCGGTTCATTTAGCATTTAATCTCGTAAATAACAATAAATTTCGGTTAATTTAACATTTAATCGCGTAAATAACAATAAATTTCGGTTAATTTAGCATTCAATCTCGCAAATAGTAAGTTTCAGTTAATTTAGCATTTATTATCGTAAATAACAATACATTTCGGTTAATTCAGCATTTATTATAGACGGGACAATAAATTTAGTCCAAAAATTGACTGATAAGTTTTTGGTTAATATTACATATTTCATATTTTTAACTCAAATCATTAATTGAGCTACCATATTCACAAAATATTTTAAGCTTCAATTGAATTAATTAAATAGGAGAGTTAAAATATTCTCTTATTAATCAAATAAGAGAATACTTTAGAATGAAGTTAATGTGGGCTAATTTTAGACAAAACTTTGGAAATTAATTAGAACTAAAATGAAAGTTTTATTTAGATTTTAAAATATCATTACACACACACACACACAAAGGATATCCCACGGAGCTATTTTGCTTAACCATCATTTTAGATTTCATTTTTTTTTCTTTTATCAACATTCGATTGTAGACGTAATTCAAAGCGAGAATTGTAAAAAGTTACATCATTTCCCAGAGGACGATAATTTCAGTAAATACAACATTCCAGAACAATACCATCTATCCAGCTTTTGAAAAACTGTCACAATTAATAATCAGGCAGAGGCCCACTAACAACCGTACGATAAAGACGTTTTCGCTCATCAGCGTTTCCCGCTCGCAAAGTTACACGGTAATATGTTTTCAGTCACGTAATGTTTTTGTTACTTCTAACGTTCTCCTAGAGAAAATAATCTAACTCTCTGTTTGTTTAATATTTCCATGTTTTAATCCATTTAATATTTCCCAGTAAATACTCCCTTTTGTAAATTTTTCCCTTTAACTCTCTCTCTCTCTCTCTCTCTC
>JAOUZG010019115.1:3882042-3957592 GCA_026289955.1 Argiope argentata
ATCTTATCTGACTATATATATATATATATATATATATATATATATATACAAGAAAGTAAAAATGGTTTGTCAGATTAGATAATGTGGCAACTCAAAAAATTCATTTGGAGAAGAATTCCACGATTTTGTTGGGGGGGGGGGGTATTAATATTAAAGAGTGAAAAAAAAGTGAGTGCCGTAAAATGAGTGGTCATAGTAAAACTTTGATTGAAAAACGAAACAATTTTACAATGGGTGCTACATCTAAAAATATTGACGTTTTGCTTTAAAAAAGCTGTGAAGATAGTGCTTAAAAACATTTGTAAGTAATTTATAACTAATAAATAAGTTATTGCTACTCATTATTAAGTATTTCTAATAAAATATTGTAAATATTTTTAACTCTTAAAAATTTTATAAGTCTAATTTAATTTTGAGGATAAGGTTTTGACGAATCTCCGTGCGTGTATCACCCTGAGTCGAAAAACGCGTTTTTGAAATTGTTCTTTCTGTCTGTGAACTGAAAAATGCCTTGATGTGGACGGAGAAATTGGGTATTTGACCTTCACACCAAATTTATAGATTTCTGTCACATTTTGTTGGGAAGCCATTCAAAGGAACTTTGTTTACTCAGTTTCAAGTAAAAACAACTACAAATTGTAATGAACTAAATTGATAAAATTTGTTAAAAAGATTTATCATCGAGAGTGTCAGTCCGTGTCAAATCTTGAAACAAATTCGGGAAAATGTTGACCATTTATTGATTTGTGTGCACTTATAAACGTAGTAACTCGGAAACGCCGATAAATAAATCAAATGGTAATTGCCCTGCCCTCAAATTACAACTTGATTTATCACTCGACACTGTTCACAAGCTACCGCTTTTAGGGGATCGCGAAAGTCGAGACGCGGGAAGGTTTATTTACCCTATGTTGTTAATTGTCGAGGGAAAGCAAAAACATACCAGGCCGGTTTAGGAACGTTCTGACAATTTCTTTTCTTGTAAATTGTGTTCAACCTTTATTTTGACTGCTGCCGTTTTAAGAACATTTTTACGCTAGAAAGCCGACGCTCGATGGGTTAAATATGCTTTTTACTAAAATTTTCTAGTTATATGTCAAATTTAGATCGAAAAAATCGCATCCAAAATATTGGTTTCCTTCTCTTTATTGTAAGATTAAACGCCGTTGTTATATTCAGAAAATTAAAATCTGAACACTCGTGACATATTTATGGAAATCCCTAAGGTGAGAAGTATTTATGTTGGGTGGAGGTGATAGTATTTCTACTGTAAGTGTGGGAAAAAATGTCAGGAAAGCTACTCTCACTGGTTTATGCAACGAGAATTTTTTTTTTATTGTTATTTTACCTGCGACTTCGTACGCATTGAAAAGCAGACGACTACCCTAAAAACAATTTATTTACTATGTGTAAAAAATAAAGCAGAACAGCCTACAAACAGCGTATTTCTTTAAAATCAAGTCAAGTCTATTTTATTTATCAAACGAGATTGAGATAGCTACAACAGTATTATACGCATAATTGAAATGAAAACATAACCTTCAACATTTGCAAGACACTGTACATGCATGAATTTTCTACGCCAGTTGGGGTAACGCAATGCAGATTAGAAATTTTTAATTTTCTTTATTCATTTCGGATTTATTGGCATTATATAAAGTATATTAAATCTGATAATTACATATTTTTTCATGCAATATTTATAATAAAAAGAAATTAATAGAAAGTACTAAAATAAAAAGCGTTAAAAAAGAAAGTAAAATATTTAAAAGCAATGGGAGTGATTTCTTTGAAACACATCATTCGTTATTATTATTATCATCATGGGAAAATATGATTTTGTTTTGGTTATGGGGTTTTGTGGTGTCTCCAAAAAAACGTAGGCAAAAAAATATTCGTTTTGTTATTGGTAGATAGCGAGTCACCTGACCCATGACATTTGAGGTTTGTTTTGCCAGTATTGTCTGAAATATTTAATTAAATTTATCATCAACTGCTTTTTGTTTGTCGTTTCTATGAAATGATGCCATCTTCCAGTTTGTTTACGATTTCTTACTTTTAGATAATTAATCCCGCTCTCCGTTGATTATCGTTTGGGGGATTCTCTTTCTTCCCTATCGCAATTTTGTAAAAGGCGACTTATATTTATTCTTTATTGACATCATAAGCGCATTCTTACTGATTGTATTTCTCAAAATACTGTAAGTATTCTAATATAATTTTCATATCATCCTGCATTATGTTCATTGGATTTTACCGCATATACAATAGCTTCCAGTAATAGTGAAGTTTTCGTCGAAATTACTGGGTTTATTTTTATCTCAAAATTGGTCAAACTCCACAACTTTGCTTGCCATCTAGAAACGTTGAAAATTAAAATTAAAAATAATTATCATTAGAGAGAGAGAGAGAACTCTCGTGATTGTTTCAAAACGGTTTAAATTGGTTAAGGGCTTATATTAATTAAGGTAAATAATCATTTTAAAATAATAATGTTCTCACTTGATAACTTAAATTTTGCGACAGTAGATTTCTTTATTGTTATTATTACTATTATTTTCTCTTTCGATTTAAGTCTCCACACTCACTCAAACAATCAAGCTGAGAAGATGAACACGAGCATTGCCATTAAAAAAATCAAATACAATCAATTTTCAAAATTTACGTGCATACTCCCTAAAAAAAGCGCTATTATCCGCATGAAAGCTATGGCCATTGGGCAAGGTTATGCCTTGATTGTTTCAGTAAGTATTTTTAGAACACCTCACATTGGCTCTTTGTCATTCCTAGTATAGTGAAAAACAAAAACCAAGTACGCTCCTTAGATAGTTTTTTTCCGAATAGTTGAGACCATAAATGTGAAAAAAATGGCTTTTTTAGTGACAAGATAGCATGCAAAATTTTATTTTTTTAAGTCGTTGTATTTTCAAGTTGTTGCTTGCATATTCTTGAGATTGCTCAGACGTAAAAAAATATCAATCTGTTAACGAATATGCTTAGATAAGAGGTATTAAAACGATGTAACAAATTCCATTCTTCTAGCTCGCTATGTTTTATTATTATGGTATTCTCTTGCATTTGACGGGCAGACAAACTTCCTCTATGAGGTCTTTGAAATCTATGGAAATGTTCGAACTTGTTGCTAAGACCACATACCAAATTTCTTCCCTCTAAATGAAAACCTTTTCGAATTATTGTTGTCAAAAATCTAGAGATGAATGGATTAATGATAGCAATACTTTCTTATTTATATATTTCATTCATAAGGGGAAAATCTGTTTGTTGTACTTAATATTCATAAAGATATGAAATTGAAATCAGTTAACGCTGTTTAACTTCTAGTCAAACATAGCTTATGTATCATTAGGAATAAAAAAGTTAAGAATATTTATTCCAAATAATGAAAAATGAGTACTCTATTTTGTCACATTTCTTAAAAATACGCCGAAATAATGCATTTGTATAGCACTAAAATTCCTTTATACAGCAACATAACTGAAAAATCTTTTAAATAAATATATGTTGTGACTAATGGCACTTGCCGTCAATAAGCCTCCGCTGATACAATCAGCAGATTTTAAGCCTAAGAAATGTTTCGCTTTGTTTTACAAGTAGCGCCAAGAGTACGACTTAGCTACACACACGCCACAGCCCTTTTTAGCGGGCGGACTTCATTCATGCAAATTCATTCATACATCTCAGATCGTAATTTAGACCTGGAACAGAGAACGATCACCTCTGACCCAGTACTCCCAGTGGTATTACTCTCGATATGCAGGACTTTTCGACCACAATCAGATTTAACAAGCGCCAGTCGCCAAACACTCGGGGATTCTTTTGGCCGGTGAGCTTCGAACCCGTTACCTAAGGAATACGAGTCCAACGATCTACCAACCAGGCCATCCCGGCCCCAAATAAATATACAATAGATGTTTTAAAACTCTCGTAGTTTCATACACTGTTATACATAACGAAAGAAAATAAAAATATCACATTATCAATTAATCATTAAAAGAGCCATAATTTTTTAAAACTATGGCTATATGGGATTAAGTACATGAAAATGTGATTTGTAACTTTGCTTCCATACTGAAATAAGTTAATGTTTATTAAAATAAGCTTAACTTTGATTCAAATCAATAATCAAATAATTCAGGATTTTCGGAATTTCATTCTAAAAATAACGCTTTTTAAAAATAATTATTATAAGTGTTAAACAAAATGTCAAGGCTTTATATTTTAAGAGCTTTATTTTTCTTAAGATTTACATCATTTGCGTCTGAAAATAAAAATATGAGAGAAAAAAAGTAAACTCATTATTGTAAATACCGATTAATAAAATTAATATTTTTTTTTCCAATTTTTTTACTACTGCTACATATTTCATTTCATAAATATTTTCATCTGCTACATACATATCAGTTTACATTTTAAAAAAATTATAACTCTATCTTATACTTTTCATTATGAGCTAGATTTCTGCCCTTGAGTGCTCAGGGGTCTTTATCATCAAAAGCTACTGCACCCCATTTCCGTGGTAACATGAACAAGACATCATCATTCTTTTAATTTCATCATTTCTTTTCGTCATTAGTAGCTTAGCATATGAAAACATTACCGAGAACGTAGTACTATTTTTTCATCTCTTTGTTATATTTTGTTTTAAAAAGTAACATTGATGTATTAACTTTTCATCTCCAAGACCTAAGACTGGTGGGTGGAGTATATATATATATATATATTCCTCTTACCCCTTTGTCGCATTTTTCTTAAAGTATGAACTGTCGCATAAGGAGAGTAAGAGACAGTGGGTCATAATATTTGATTTTACCCCGATTCTGGAAATTTCTTCCATCAATTTTCGAATATAATAATTCTAGTTAATGACAGAACTATTACTTTTGTGGCATGCTTCCTTAGCACTTCTGGAGCACTAAAATCCTATTTTCTAAGAATTTCTAAGATCAGAAGAAAGGTAAATTGCTCCCGTTTCTAGAAGTTTTTTTCCCTTCTCCTTTGTATATTTCTCTTGTTGACTTATTTGATTCAGCTTAACTGTAGCCAAATTAGACTTATGACAAAAGGAAAGTGTGAAAACAAATGTCAAAAGAAATACAGAGCACTAGGAAAAAATAACTCCTAAATATGTAAATAGATTGCCTTCTTTCAATATCGAATGTATTGGCCGAGAATTGTTTGGAGAGCAACCTCAACCCAGCATTAAACATAATATAATCGAATTTAAGTTCTACATCTTATTACCTTACTTGTGTTACCTTACTCAAGTTTAACTCCTGAGGCACCGATATGTGCCTTATCTTCTCCTGTCCTTACACCGCATCTTTAAAAAGCTGATGGTTTACACGATAAGATTTGTTAGTTTTCAATATGTCTTTGTTCATAAATATTTTCGCTTACACTGTTTTTATATACTTCCTTCTACTTTATTCTGCTTGAAACCTTATGGGAAATTCCAATATTCTACTACGATATGCTGTTATTTTTATTATCATCTAATTCTTTTTCTTAACTGTATTTGTAACTATCGGTGTTTACATTAGTTTCGTTTTGCGTTTCTTGTTTCATTTGAAAAGACTCAAAATTATTTTTCAGTTGTGCTGTTGGATTTCATTACATATTTGTAATGAAATTATTTTATTAAAATGAGTAATTCTAAAATCAAGTAGAATTGTTTTGAAATATATGATTTATATAGCATATAATTTTATTAAGGAGAAGTGGGAAATAACATTTATGTTAAACAGTTCGTTACTTGCCTAGTCTATAATCAAACTATTGTGCAATCCAATTTCAAAGAATATAATTCAGATTATGTGTTTTATGAGAATAAAAATCATTCTGTATTACAAATATAACTATCTTCATTCACATAATATATTTTAACTTGTTAGCGTAATATATTTTGGTATTTCCTGGGTGAAATCTAGGCTGATCATTTTTCGTGTGTACTTTTTCACTGTAAAATCATCAATTATACAATTGAGGGCAGTGGCATAGGTAGCTCTATACGTGTTTAGCTTATCAGCCCGAATTTTTGGAGTTAACAGTTTATTTGAAATAATACACTTTAATTATACAGATAAATTCTCTCTTTGTCTAATTTTAAAAGTATTCAGGTTTGTTGAAAAGTTTATTTTTAATATTCTGTGTGATGTTTTAAAAATTTTGTATCTATTATACGTAAATTATTAGTTTATTTTTGATTAGATTCAATAAATTTTTAATGTGTGTGTTTATTAATGTTTTTATTAGTGACTGCATTTGGATTGTAAACTTTCAATGTTTTTCATTTTAATTATATTCAGCTTTTAAATCCATGTAGCATTTTAATGTATTTGAAATTTAATATATTTAGTTTTTAAGTCTTATAAATTTTTTATGTTTTTCATGTTGAGGCTTCAGAACCTTAATTTTTTTTGTTATTTTTTTTTATTCTTGTTATTTTCCTTGTGGACTGTATGCACTTATTTTTTGTTGATATACGTTATAATGTTTTGTTTTGTTTTCATTTATTATTTATAACTTTTTTGTGTATATGGCTGCAGTTCATTTTGTAATATACTCCTTAACTGGAGTCTTTTCTGTTGACATGTATTTTCTTTTTATTAATAAAATAAAATAAAATAATAATTTAAATATTGATACAATTATATTCAATTTATTTTTATTCTTTTTTACAGTAAAACGAACTGTCAGTAATGGAGAAACTTCTTACTTGAACCAGACTTCTCCCAATTCAACAGATGTGGTATGTTACAGTTGACTCTCAAAATAAATTTTATATATATTAAAGTATGAAATGTTTTTTTTTTATCATGTCAGAAAATGATGTTTTGGGCATGAGGTTTTTGGCATCAACAAAAATCTGTAGGTGAAAAATTGAAATTTTACTATCTGCACGAGCATCTCAAAAAATCAGCTTTTAATAGCCTGTTGCCATTGCATTTACAGAACCTCTGATCAAAAAAATAAGTTAATTACTACAGCAAATAAAATCTAGATAAATGTCATTTTGAGTTTGTGATTATATGAAATGAAATAAATAGGAAATGTGATATTTTTTTAAACAATGAATATGAGACAAAGTTTTTTTGGATCATTTGCAATATTAAAGTGACTAATTCAATGAAACAATTAAAAGGAAAAAAATTTAATTTAACTTGCATGTGGTGCTTGGCCCTTGATGAAATTGTGTTCTGACATGATACATTGAAATATGCGTAGGCGATTTCATTTTAAACTTTATATTCTTTCTTTTTTCATATCAATTATAAAATTTACTGCTTAAACTTTTATTCTTTTCTTGCAAAGCAATTTTTTTCTTTAAAAAAAAATTTTTTTTACAAAGTCAAGAAATTAATATTTATTGACGTAGTAATAGAATTTACATTTATGCATTCTATGTTCTTTTTTTTTTTAATTTTAAAAAATTTTATTAATGGAATATATCATACCTTTAATGATATTTATTTCATTTTGTTACTTTTTTGCAGCATTATTATTTAAATTTATTATATATTATTAATAATAATTTTATAAATATATTATAATTACTTTAAATTTAATTATAAGGGAAATATTTAGAAAAGCAATGCATATTTTAATGTCAATTATGATTAAATATACTAATCAAAGCATTGTCTCATAAAAGAGCAATTAGCAGACAATTTTATTCTGATTCAAAAGTATTGTTTTATTTGTAGTGTGATTTTTTTTTTTTTTTTTTTTTTTTTTTTTGTAGTACAAGAGCAATGGATATTCTACACAAACAAAAGAACGTAGTTCATCATTACCAAATGGGAAAAGTGAGAATGCTTTCAATGGCAGAGACCATTCATTTTCGTCTAAAACAATTCTTACAGGTATAAATTTTAAATTTTTTAATTAATAAAAATGTGTACATTTTTATTCGTTTTAGTCTATATTTTAAAGTCTTCATCTTAGTTTACTTTTATGAAACTATTTGAAAGTACTTAAACATTTCAATAAACTGTATTACACAATTTAAAAAAATTTTATATGATTTTAGTATGAATACATATTTTTTTATTGAATTTTTTTATATAAACTTATAATGTTAAAAATTGGTTGAAAGATTGCTATATGCCTGCTTTTAAAGTAGCACATTTAATACTAGGATTTCTACTCAAATCCATGTATGTTATTATTTGCAACTTATCTTCTGACTATGGAATAGGGGTGTTACCTCTATTACTACTTATATGGTTGTAATAGTTTTAAATAACAATAATAATAATTAGGACAGTTCATTGTTATTCATAAATATTTAAATGCTTCTAGTTTATAGATGAAGATGGGAAGTCTTTTTATTTTTCCAAATTTTGATTTTATATCTGCAAAACGATTTTGAATTAATGATATGAAACATTATGTATGGGATTTGAAATAAGTATAGTACAATGAATTTTGTCAATACATATTCTGTAGAAAGATAACATTTTTATATATTCTAATTCTAAATTTATATATTTATATAATATATAATTATATAAATATATAAATAATATTTATATAATATAATATAAAATTATAATAACTCTAAATTATTATAATTTTATATTTTTTTCATATTCTAAATTTATATATTTCCTGAATTTTCTATTTATATTTTTGATAGATGAACCTCCCCCACCTGGTGCTGTTTTGTTAGACAAAAAGGTAACAGTTGATGGAGATAAAGTTCATACTGATAAATACTATGCCATTCCTGTGAAGGAAATGCTAAAGGAGACAACAACAACCACAAAATTTATCCCTGCTCCTCCTAAATATGAAGGTATAGGACCTACTGAAGATGGCATTCCTATTGGCCTTCGGAATGTAAGTGAATTCTTTCTTGTAGTAAGATTTTGAAATAAAAAATTTAAAAAACACACACACATTTTTTAAAACTGATTAAAGTTTTGTAAGTAAAATTTTTATGAGTTAAAATCAAAATGTAGTTAAAAATATTGTTTTAGGTTGAAAAATATTTAATGTAATGAAAATTAAAATAATTTTCAATTTAAAGGTATATATAAAAATAATAGAATAACAAGGATTTTTTTTAACTGTGAAAGGTTATTAATTATAATTCTGATTTCAGAAAATCTCTGGTTTATCTATGTCATAATTATTTATTAATCAATCCAGAGAAATTGATCACTTGATTTTTTTTTTTTGTATTAAAAGTACTAAGAGAATGGGATTGGGATTATAAAAAATTTTTAGGGAAATTTGTAAAAAAGAAATTATTTTCTATTTTTTTGTGTTTTATTTTTATTTCTTTTTATCTTTATATATATTTTTTTATTATTTTCTCAGAGTGTAAAGAAAGAAAATATGCATAATTGGTACAAGACAATGTTTAAATCTCTTCATAAAGTTGATTCAGCTCTTGGTAAACTATTATTTTTACTATTAATTATTCTCATTATTGTTATTTTTAAGAACCTATAATTGTACTACTATTACAAGTACCATTTTTAAAATTTGATTTGTTATCTATCCTTAGATGGCCAAGAATATACAGTTGGTTATAGCTCTGAACCTGAAACAAGTAGGAAAGGTAACAATTTACTTACATGCAGATATGACTGTATAAATATCTTTTTTTATAGTATATTGCTTAAAACTTGATTAATTTCTTTGTTTTATATTTCAGATAAGTCTTTTCAAAAGAAATCAGCTACTCTTGGCAATCGATCTGGAATTCATAATTCTTCAAAAACTAATGAAAGTTTGTAAGTTCTAGTCTTTGAATTATATCATTTTTTAGTATTTGTTATTTAATGGAATGTATATCTAAAAAATATTCTATATCGGGAAAATATTAATTTTCCAAAAATATGTTATTTATCACTTTTTTTATTTTTTAAAGTTACTTCTATTATTTTTTCTAACTATAAGTGTTTTGTATTTTAAACTAATTTTCAAATAAAATTTAAATTATTTTTGAAGTATTTTTGTCATAGTAAGCAGTTTCCACAATATTACCTAAAAATGCTGATAAATTGTACTCTCATTTTTTTTCTAACATATTTTTTATTTTTATTAACTTTTTATGGACTTAGGTTAAATTCACAATGCAAATTACTTCTCTTCAATTATTTTTTTCTCTTCTAATTTATTAAATAATTAAATATTTTGTATAAAAAAGAAAAGTCATTTAAAATTTTAGAGATTATTCATACTCTATATTTTTTTTAATCATAACCATTTATCCATATCATAAGATTAATGTTATTGACAACTGATAATTTTATCTGTTATAAATAGTTTTATTTTTATGAGTCTTTTAATAAAAGCATTTTAATGAAATCTTGAATTGAGTTTTAATATTTGATACTTCTTTTTAAACAAAGGTATAAACAAAATTATCCACCATCAGCAAAGTCATCCATTGAAGTGTATAAAGTTCGACCTCGTCTTATTGAAGATTATGAGCCGGGAAATTCTTCTGTTACTGATGATGAAATAACTTATGTAAGTGCCCTACTATCTCATTTCAGTTGTTGTTTTAAATAGATTAACATTAATAAAGTATCTTGAATTTGAATGGTATTGATTTCATATGTATGTGCGAGTCTTTTAGTAGAATCCCTAATATATATTGAAAATTTTGTTTGCTTGTTGAAAGATTTTTAATGATTATTTAAAATATTCTGATCTTCATGTTCTTTTTTGAAAACATTTGAAAGATCATCTTTTTATAAACTATTTTTTCAAAATTTAACAGCTGCTTTCTAAGACTCTCATGTACTTGTTAATTCTTTAAAAGGCAATGAATTATTTTATTTAAAAATATATCTTGATATTTTAGGGTTCCAAAAGATATCTTCCCCCATTGAATACTCCAAAGCCTTCATAGTGAGTATAGCATTAATTAATTAATTTCTCTTTTGTTTGATAATACATTTTTACTACTAATTTAAATGATGAATTATAATTGTATTAACATTTAATACATTAATTTATTCTAGTGAATTCAAGAATGGCTATGAACAAGAAAATAACTTCATAAGGAATTTATCACTGTCAGATGGTCCTGATCCTGAACAGCAAAAAGTGTGGTATAAAGAAATACAGAAAGGAGGAGAAGTTCCACAATTTGGCCTTGGAAAACCTGCTCCTGAGAGACCAAAAGGTTAATTTTAATTAATTAAATAAAATAAATAACATGTAAATTAATTTTGGAACCTTGCAACATTGAAACTAAAAAAGAGAAAATGAAATTTATGATCACAAATTTCATTATCATGTGAGAACTTTATTATTTTAAAGTCATTATTTGTCTTCATTTAAGTCATTAACCTGTTTAAACCGGTTTGAAACAATCACAAGACTTCTCTAGCACTCTATAATATATATAATGATACATTTTTTAAATTTTTTATTTTCAATTTTTCTACCTGGTAAACAAAGTTTGGAATTCAACCTATTTTGAGATGAAATAACAGCTATAACTTCATAGTTCTTCTTCAATATTTTAAAAACGCATCTACTGTGAAAAAACATTCATAATAATAAAGTAATGTTGGTAAAAGCAGGACAAACTTTAAAAAATGCATCTGCTTTCAAAGAATCATGCATAAGATAAATCATGCATTTAAGGTAAAAAATTCTTCAATGGATAATTTCCTACTGCACATTTTTTTTACCATAAATTTTGGAGACACTGAAACTTTCTAACCAAAACAACATGTTTTCATATGATAAATACTTGTCAATTCTTTAGTAATTAGAAATTATTTGCTAATTACTAAAAATTAAAAATAATTCACAAATCAAAACCATTTTATGGTAATTTTAGTTTTTGATTTGAATTAAATTTGATTTGTCACAGGAAAAGAAAAAAAAATTGAAATAAAGATTCTTTAATTTGTTGTTTTATTGTAATTCTAATAGTTGATTTCCTTATAGTTCGAGATATATGTAGGCTATAGAGATACTTTTGTAGGAAAGTTTTAGATATAGTTAATTCTTACTCAGTCTTGTTTGCTGTTGCTTTTTATCAAAAATTTTACTTATGTTCCAACTTAGCAGCAAAAGATATTTATAAATAAATAAAATGTTAATTTTTGGAAAAAACAACAACAATAGACTTCCTGTATTAAAATAATTTTTTTATTTTTACAGTATTTAGGATACTTTTTCTGTCTTCGGTGAATAAAAAATAAAAAACTCTTTTCTATGTTTCGTTTCAGAGCCAGTCATTGGACCACTTCCACCTCCTCCTTTGAATTATAATGGACCTACCATATGTCAAGGTATGTTGCCACTAGAAATTAGAACATATCAAAAGTTTTAAAATTTCATGAATTATTTTTATTTTATTGGTGTTTAATTATTTCAAGTTAGTGTTTTAAGTGATATTATTTAATTAATTTATTATTTTTGTTTCTTATTTTTTCACTATTTTCTGTGAGGAATATCTTTAATATATTCTATTAATTTTTCTGTATTCTTTAGCCACAAGGCCTTCAACTTTGCCCCCTAATTACACAAGTGATAGCAGTTTATGTCAGGTAAGATTGTCGTGCTGATCATTTGAAATGTTTGACCTCCATTTATTTTTGATACTCTGTGCATTTAACTATATTTTACATTTATTCATTGATGGGGAAATATGATATATATTCTCCTATTGGTTTACTTTACTTTTTTGCATAGAAAAAAAATGTTTTTTGGGAAGGGTAGATTGAAATTATCTCTGTATTATATTGACTATTTCTCACCTGAGTTATTGCAATGTAATTATAGCAATAATTCAATTTGAATGAGTGATATTCCTAGAATAACCTATTTCACTATTTACTTATAAATAAAGTAATTTTGTTGTTTTATCTGAATGTATATAAACAAGGTATCAGCATATTAAATTAGAAATTGTAAATTTGTCATTTGTAATTATCATTTTTTTATTTTTGTAAATCTTATATTGATTGGAGGGAATTTTAAATGAACATTCATTCTTTCATAGAAGGGGAAGGTATTTAAAGGTAGCTTTAATAATAGATCAGCAATAATTATTATTTTACTCATCTGTTTATGATTGGCTCATAAGTCTTTTTGGTGAGAGAAAGGGAAGGGAAATATTTTTTTAAAAAATAGAAAAATTTGTAAAAAAAAAAAGTCATTAAAGGCAGTTTTTTTTATCAGTTTCATTGCAAATTCTGTTTCTCTTTGGGAATCTATGTCCTAAAAATTTGATGATGTATCATATCAAATATTTTGATTTTTTTTTAAAAAAATGTGTTTCATATCAGTTGTTTCATTTTCTAAAAAGTCAATTTGCGGGAACATCCTGGTCACTTTTTTTGCATATCATATAATATCAATAAATTAGCAAAATGTTTGTCTAATTTCATACCACATTTATTAGTTTTAATTTTATTGATTTGTTTAGCTTATTATTTTATTCATATTTACCATGGCATTACAGATGCATTATGCACTCAGAAATCTCTTTAAACAAGCTTTCATCTATCATATTAAACACAATATATCAATCATATTGCCAGTGAATAATTTTATTTCTGATTATGATAAAATTATCTTTTTATACCAAACTTATTCTTTATTGTTATTATTATTTTTTAATTATGTACAAATCTAAAATATAATTTAAAATAATTCTTTAAATTTCTTCTTTATATAATGGGAGTGTTATTTAAATTATATATTTTAATAATTTTTTCATATTTCTTTCAAAAGCAATCAAATGGGCCTTATGAGATTCAGATGAGACATGCTATTCACTCAGAGATGCAACACAGATTATCTCCATCGTGAGTAGATTTTTATTTTTTCAGTATTGAAATATTCATTTATTTTTTCTATATATATGATTTTAAAACAATAGCTGCTCTTGGTTCAGGATAAATTATATATTACAAATCTGTTGACTTTTAACATTTGTCACTTTACAAAAGTAATAAAGGGTATAAACTTCAATTCTTCATTATTGATGTAAAAAAAATATATCTAAAATGCTTTTCATTGTATTATATTTATTTGAATCCATGATATCAACTTTTGCACCTAATCAGGCAAAAATGATTGTTGGCCATTTTGCTACCAATAAATATTAAGTACAAATGCATTCTTGGGATATTTTTATTTGTTAATATAGTAAAAATGATTTTTTTTAAATAACTGAATTGTTATTTGTTCTTTTAATAGATCCAGCCAACTGTCTTCTCCATCACGATCTATATTGAAATCTCCATCCAGATCACCAGATTTAAAACTTCTTGCTCGAGCTTTATTTGATTTTAATGCTGAAAGTGCAAAGTATGTTGTCTATTTTTTTTATTTGTTATGTTGATACTTATTCTACATTTAATTAAAATATGGAGGATAGTTTTTTGCTATAGAAAGGGAACTGCTTGAATACAAACCAACATATTTACATACTTCTAATGAAATTACAAAAAAAAAAAATGATAATTTTATTTAAAAAAATAATTTATCAATATGGCTTTGTCATATCATAGATAATAAAATTATTTTATTAAGTGTTTGGAAGGCTGCAACTTAAGCTTTTCACTTAGTCAAAAAAAAAAGCTAATTTAATTTTTTTCTTTTTTTATAAATATTGTCGCAATCGTGTTGCTTGCTTCAAAAATTAACATATTTTAAAATATATACTATACTTTTAGACAGTGGAAGTATTGGTTTCTGTTATATATTGCCTGTGTGTAATGCTTGGAAAAAATTCATTATTAACATCATTTTATCAATCAATTTACTTTTATTTATTTATTTTAGAGAGATTTCATTGAAAAAAGGAGATGTAGTTCTTGTTTCTCGACAACTGGATAAGAATTGGTATGAAGGAGAAAAGAATGGATCCATTGGAATCTTTCCAATTAGTTATGTTGAGGTATTAATACTTTTATTTGTTTATCCTTCATTTTCAATTCTATATTTTAACTCAAAAATTTACTGTCTTTATTTTAAGAAATAATGAACTTAACATTTTCCTTTACATGCTTGTGCCATGTAAGAGGTAAAATATTTTTTTTTACATCTCTATTAATATATTTATAACTTTATTTTTCTTTATTACTTATCAAAGTTTTTACTTTTACTCCTTTTAAAGAAATCATTGAAATATTTCATTACTAATTTTTTCTGTTTTATGTACTTAACTATTTTTGTTTTACAAAAATTTCTATTCCTTTTCAATGCATGAAATATAATTTATTACTGAAATACTGTAAAATTCTTTGTGTGTATGTGTGATTATTTCAAATTAGCTTTGCTCTTAAAATAATTTCTTAATTGCTATCTTCGCTGTAACTTTGAAATTGCTTGGGCTATTAATTTTCACATGGAATCCAAAATACTGATGCTTGCAAAAACTCTACAAGATCAAAATTCTTTCTCATTCTTTCATCTTTTTTGCTTATCTACTCAGTTTGTCATTTTGCTCTTGACATATCGTAAAGAAATATTTTTCAAGGCTAAAAATTGGAAATGAATTATGAAATTTTAAATTCATAAAATAGTTATTAAAAATTTAATGATTACTTCTTCAATCCAAATTTTACATGCACATATAATTATTTATAAATTTAAAATTTGTGTCTTATATTTTGATACTGAATCTCATGTCATTTTTGTATTTTTTATTTTATTAAAACTTAAATTTGAATCATGCATGTGGATTTGTTGCCATTTGTATTTCTAATATTTATGATTGAAACAATGAAGTAAATTGCATGAAATTTGGAGAAAAAAATTGAACTGTTTAATACAGTAAAGTTAACAAATATTTCGGTAGCTGTTTTAAGAAATGTATTCTGATGCCCTTCCTTTTATTAATAGATTGTACCACCTGAACATACTTCCACACCTATTAAATCATTTACAGAAGGGTCAGCTAAAGTTCGATATGATTTTACAGCTCAAACATCAGTTGAATTATCTGTGAAAAAAGTAAGTTATCTTCCTGAACAATTTTAAATGTTCCAATAGAAAATTAACAGTTCTTAATTATCCTTATAATCCTTAATGTAAAAAGTGTATAACTTCAAGAAAAAAATTCAACAGATAATTCAACAGATATTTTAAGAAATGCGCATATTCAGTAAAAGTAAGTTTATTCTATTTAATTATTGATTGCAATTCTATTTTACATTTGTTTACTAACAAGAATTTTTTAGTTGATATTAAATTTGAAAACATCAGACAAATATTTAAAATACATATTTTATTCTAGGGAGATCTTGTGAATTTAATAAGGAGAGTAGATGCTAACTGGTATGAATGTCGATTTAATAACAAAAAAGGTATCATTCCAGCTTCATATTTGCAAATCCTTCAGGAGCCATCGGAGAAAAGTAAGTATTCAAATCTTTATTATGATTTCTGTCGGTTTTGCAGAAAAAGGACAATTTTGTTTTTTTGAAGTTATGAAATTATCAGAATTATTTTTTAAAATTTAGTTTTACAGGATGTATAAAAATTATTTAACTTTTAATGAGTGTTAATACATTTGACTATGAATAATAATTTGGGTATAGAAAATTATAGCTAAATGGTATTGTTTGCTTGCTTGCTAGAGAGCTTAAATTACTTTTGAGGATTCAGATTAGGGTATTTCAGCAGTAAACATTTATATGGTAAGGCAGATATAATATATCTATATAAATATTGCCGCAAAAAGAAAGCTTGTTATGATTCACCATGGCTCAATTGGCAGAGAATTGGACTGTAAATCCTTTGTTCCCTGCTTCGATTCCTGGCCAGTTCATTTTATTAGTTACATGTGTCATGAGAGGGGGCAAATTTGAAAAGGTATAATTCATCTGTTATCATGGCATATGTGTTTTAAAATATAAATGCTTGAACAAACTATACATTACATTTTTAACAAACATAAATTTTATTAGTATTCCTGATATTTAGATGAAATAATGTTTTGAAACTAAATTTTTACCCTAGGTGCATTACCAACTCCTGTTGTTACTCCAACTCCACCAAAATCATGTCTAAAATCTCCAAGGTGAGATCTATTACTGTTTCATATAATAAAAAAAATAATTCCAGATAAATTCGTTTTTAAATATAATTCTGACAATTTTTAAATTTCAGGAGCAGTTCTGAAACAAACTCTAATTCTTCATCCCCCTATTCAAATAATACTAGAAGCCCTTCTGTAGAAAGTGCAATTCATGTAAGTATCAAAATATCTCGATTGGAAGCATAATCTATATTTTCTGCAATAAATTAAATTCTAATTTTTTAACGAGTGCATCTTATGAATTTATCTATACAGGTAGAAACTGCAAGATCTAAACTTCTTGCTCGAGGTAAAAAAGGATATAGTCTCATGGAACCAATTTTGTGAGTATTGTTGATAATCTTAAGACTTATTTTTACTGAAATATATGATATAATGCATTAATGGCATTTTAAAAATATGTTAAATTATGTCTCTTAAAATAAACAATTCTAAAATAGTTTGATTAGTGAAAAATCTATTATTTGTTTATCTTACATTGTCATATAAATAATTTTGACAAAGAACTTTACTTTTAAAAATTAGCATTCCGGTTAAAATAATAAAAATTTCTTAAAGCATAAGCATGTTTTTATTATCCCATTCTTTGAATTTGTTTCCAAATGTAATTTCTTTCGGTTTATATAAGAATGTAAAGTATTGAAGATACTTAAATATGTTTTGTTTAACTTAATTACTACTTTTAACATCAAGCATCATTTTTGTATGAGGTTAAGATATATCAAATTATAATTGCTAGTATAAAAAAGTGGAAAAGGCCAATATATAATTAAAAACATGTTCATTTTATCATTAGATACAAAGCCATTTACAGCTACAAACCTCAAAATGATGATGAGCTTGAACTGAATGAAGGGGATATGATTTATGTGGTGGAAATGTGCGACGATGGATGGTATGTTGGTACTTCAGTTCGTACTGGAGTATTTGGAATTTTCCCAGGAAATTATGTGGAAAAAGCTTAGTAAGTAGATATGATCTATCACTCAGAACATTTATGCATGTGAGGTTGTAATTATATAATATAAACAGCATTTTTCTAATATATTACGATAGTAATGGAAATAAGTAACTCTAGATTGTAATGAAACATTAAAGAATTGAATAGTTTATATCAACTCTAAAGCATATATCTTTTTTGAAAGAGTTCATTGTTTTTAGTTTATATTATTTATCATTATTTGAATTCATACTCTTCTTTCTGACTAGATAGTGAAAAATGCTGTCACAAATATTTTGATAATTCTTTAATTTTTGTTAATAAGTAGAAAAGTATTGTTAAGCTGAATAGAACTATACTCTTAAATATTACAAATAATAAAACATGTATATTGGCCTAATCATTTAACCTGAATTATATTTGCTTTTATTCACACCTTCTTACCAAAATTTTAATAATATTTTAATTGTTGCATTAAATGATTTATAGCTTTTAACAGTTAGAAGAAAGAGAAGCTCTGTAGTGGGAAACACATGCAATAAGAAATATCCTGAGACTTTGAGACCTAATTCCACGGAAAGACTGTTATGCAAATGGTTCTGGTGCATATTAAATCAAACTTCAACCATTATAAGTTTAAAGAGGAAATGCCAGCTCAGATGTTGTCCTCATTATCTGATTACAGCTCCAAATTATAAGGTCCGTCCAAAAATAGCCCGTCCCTCAGGGGCTCACGGGTGTCCCAAGGATCATTACTTCTTTTATAACTTATTCTTCCCTACACCTTTTTCTGTCTACTTGATGCTTCTTTCCCTCGACGTCAAGCGAGGCAGCTCTCCATGAGAAGCTATCGCTTCTCATGGGCAGCAAAAAACCCCAAGTGTTGGCTGTGCGTGGCGACCCTTTAGACGAGTAGTGCACTGTGGTCCCCGGTGTATCTCGATGCTAGTCACATAGAGATCAAGTAAAGGGGTTACTCATTGGGCTTGGCGTTAAGGGTAGTCACTGGCCCTAGGGGTAACTCGGAGTGTATAGGTTCCGACTAGCACCAAGGTAAGTTCCAAAGCTGGTGGCTGCCTTCCCTTGTTGGGCGGTACCATCAGCCCTGAATTTCTACCAATGTCATATGAGCAAACGCAAATCTGCTCCATTCGGTGGGCAACAAACTGTTTCGAATTATTCCATGACATCTATTTTTCCCAAAATTTTTTAAGACAAATGAGACTTTGCATTTGGTATCCCCTTTTTTAGTGGAAAAATGCACCACTGGGAAGTAAATTGTACAAAAAAAACTTCGTTCCGGGGACTTACTAGTAGAAGTTCAATCCCAGAAACAATCGCAACAAATAGTGACTTTGAAAGCATCCAAGGGAGTAATCACCTGCGGAGTATTATTTAATATTGAAGAGGAAGAGAGTCTCAAAGAATTAAAAAAACAAAGGGGTGAGTCATGTGAAATGTATTCTAATACAGAGAGATGTCAAATTCCAAAACTGCTAGAATTAAAGCAGGCTATATGCCTCTTCCAATAAGACCATATATCGCCAATCCACTTCGTTGTTTCAAATGCCAACGTTTGGGGCATTCTAAAACTTCTTGCCGCGGGACACTCACCTGTGTCGGTCATGACAGTGCTTAGTACACCTCTGTCGAAAAATGTGTCAACAGTAAAGGTGCACATACCTCGTTTGCTAGAAATTGTCCAATGTAGTTGCTCGAAAAAGAAGTAATTAGTACAAAAGTGAAAAATGAGTTATCTTACTCTGCAGTTAAGAAACTCATAAAATTCCAAACCCCTACAGGCACTAGCTATGCTTCCACAGCTCAGACAGAAATTAAACCATCAAAAACTTTTGATAAATTGAATGTTTCTTTGACTTTAGAAACACAGTGTAGCTCTAATTCCTCTTAATTGGGCACAGGTAAGAATGTACCTGTTTGTCAGTGATGCTTCAGCTTCGCAGGATTTGACTAATTTTCAGTTAACAATAAAGAAAAAGAAGCATAAGAAAACTCTTAAGTCCACAGGCATAAACCGACATGAATCAATGGCAAAAAATCCAAATTTTGGGTAACCTCACCCCCGCAGGTTTCTACTTCTTCTATTATACAAGAACAGAAATCTGTCTCAACACATGTGACAAATCAATCCAAAGCTGTACATAAAACTGGTTCTCTGCCAGCTATCGTGCACTTTTCTAAAAATATATCGATGGAAGTTAATTCTAGCAACAAAAAAGACAAGGATAGCAGGTCGTCTCTGGTTGAAGAGACTATAGATTATGATCCAAATGAAACTATTAAGGAAACCTCCCTTGTTGTTGATCTGCAAGAGCAATCAATAGCCTTTAAACCCCCTACATTAGCCGATAATCTTACTGTTAAAGAAAAATTGAAAAGCAGACCATTCCATTGGGTTAATTTTAAAACATTTAATCTTCAGAAAAGCAGTACCCTTGTTCATGACAAGTACACAATGAAATATCATGTCAAACGACTGTAGGAATGTATTTCATTTTTTTAATTGCGTTTTCATGCTTTGCATATTTTGAATACATTCGGTTTTACCTAACATGGCTCTTGCGCCATAAAACCTCAATCAACCAACCAAAAATAGCCCGTGTTGCTATGAAAAATAAGACATTAATAAATCTGAAAATCAGCACCATAAAAAGCATGTAAACTCCTCTTTCTTAATTCTTATATACTGTATAGATTTAAAAAAATTTCTTTCAGCAAGTAATTAAATATATGAATGAAACAAATGTTAAATATTGATGCAAAAACTACAAGGCAACTAAATTGCTATTATAAAAACGATATGAATTTGTATACATAGCATTGATATTTTGCGATAGAGCCTCTACTCAATTCCGGAATTCTTCTGCTCA
The DNA here is from genome assembly GCA_026289955.1 of Argiope argentata. Taxonomy (NCBI): domain Eukaryota; kingdom Metazoa; phylum Arthropoda; class Arachnida; order Araneae; family Araneidae; genus Argiope; species Argiope argentata. The sequence continues at coordinate 3,902,927 of JAOUZG010019115.1, forward strand.
GTAGAGATTAAAAAAATTTTACTGCCATATCAAAAACCATAAACATAATAATTTCTATACGTAAAATATTTTATATATTTGTTTTCATTTTAGAATTTTACCAGACTGATCTAAGAGGACTTGTGAAGTGCCTTTTTCCTCCTCTCTAAGACTGTAGTGTATATGCTATGTGGTGCTTCTGCTAATCACAAAAAAAAAAAAGAATGTATATATTGTATAATTACATAATTAGTAACTAAACTGTTAACCATTATAGATTTTTTATTATCAAGCTCCTAAATAAGATTTAAATTATACGTGAAATAAACTTTGCACTAAAAACTGCCTTTTGTCCTTATTTTAAGCAAATAAAAATATTACAGTTATGATGAATAGTACATATTTTTAAGTTTAATTTTTTTACTAAGGCTACGCACTAACAGAAGAGAACTGTAAAAGCCAAGAAAGAATTGATTTCTTTTGAGTTTAATGTCTTTATTAGATTTATTTTAAGGAAAAGAAGTTCTTATTTTCATATTAACATTTTCTCATAATAGGTTCTTTTAATTGCAGTATTTGTATTTCTGATTTCTACATAAATCAGAAATTTAGTTTTTTCTTAAGTAAAATTTTCTTCCAAATCAAACAAAAATTATGTATTCAAGCTTCAATTTTTTAGATCACATTACCAGAACTAAGTAGAAATGCAGAGAAACAAGCATTAATATAAAACAAAAGAATTGGATGAATATCTTTATTTGAAGCTTTTTAATTTTATACAGAAACTGCAATTAAAAAAAATTAGAGAATTTCACAAATAATTCATGGAAAACTGGCCATTATTTAATAAATTAAAAATATACTTGAGTATCACATTTTTTTACTCCAAAATAAAAAAACAAAAATTGAAATCACGAATTTAAAAAAAAGCCTCAACTTCAAACATTTAAAATATATTAAATATATTTAACAATTGAAATATATATGTTTTATAAGAATAAAATTTGATTTAACATATATGCACAAATTAAAACAATTTTTTTAAATTTGGTAAGAAAGGAACACTTTTCTTGAAATATACGAGAAAAATTCAACTAATATTAGAAAAAATAGGACCTAGGTTCTACAGAGGCATTGTGTGCGGATCATATAACTTGTCCCATTCGCTATCAAAATTTTATAAGCTAATAAAAATAAATTAATTCAATAGCAATATACTTATAGATCAAATAAAAGAAGTATCTTCGAACACACATTGCCTTTGTAGAGTTTGAGCAAAAAACATTTTTACTAGAATCGCACTATCTTTCTTAAAATTTGTTATGAAATAAATCTAGAAAAAAAATACAGACAACACACTTTATAACAGATATCACGAGAATCCTGCAGCAGTTAAATGGTGATAGAATTTTAACAAGGTAATAATATAAAAGTATACTAACACTTTAGTATACTTTATAGTTTTAAAAGTTAGCAGTGAAAATTAAATAAAAATCAGCCTAATCACCTTATGAATGTCATAGAAACAACAGAAAAACTGCTAGATTTATAACAATCAGAACTACATAGATACAAAAGTATCATTGTTCTACATGTATCTTTCTAGAAAGAGAAACAGTTTCTTGCATCCGTTTGTTTCACACGTAAAGGTTAAGACTGGAAACTCAACCAACTTTTGATTGCTTTATGAATCTACAAATTTACAGGACTACTAAGCGATTAGTAAATTAAAAGCTATGAAAGTATTGCACTAGGTGAGGCAAATATTTTAAGAGCGATCCTTGATATGCAAATAAAAACACAATTGTTTTTCAAATTGGTCTTATAAAGAGAGAAGGCAAGGATTTTACAGATCATAGAAACTTTAAACAGTACTATATTACAACAAACAATTGTGCTACAATAGTTGAAGTCATCACATAGTTTATTTTCACCTTATAAGTTCTGATATATATATCTTAATATATATATATATTACAAATACATGCTGCCACAAAGATTCAATTGTGCATGGTGTTTTATTGACAGCAACACTAATTTTTTTTTAATCATATGAATAATAAACACTTAACAGAAATAATAGCATTTGTTTTATCAATTACTTTCTAAATGACAATATTAAACCGAAGTTACAAAACTTGACTAAAAAAATTTCATATGCCTTGCAGTAAGGTAACAAGTGCACCAATTGTAATTATGTTAACTATGTAATTCCCTATATATATCTTTAATAGATGAATTTACATACTTACTAAAAAGCCTTTACTTTAAAAAAATGGGATCAACATAGAAAAACTGGTTCTGTTCCATTTGAAAGGTTTGTTTACTCTTCTGAGAACGATGTTCAAAGATTGCATCTGCTCGTCTTCATTCTCTGCCCAGATGCCTTTTTTTAAAAAAAAATTGCAAAATATTTTATATTTATCAAAATAAAATTTTTCTTTAAAAGGTTCAAACATTTTTCAAGATATTTTCTTTCAATAATTTATACTCAATATTGATATCCTGGAATTTCTCAAATAAAAAGCTCTCTTTTTTTGTAAGGGGGAAAAAAAAAAACTTTTCTGAAAATGCACATTGATTATGTATGCTTATCTTATATACTTTCCCTTTCTAAGTTTTATAAAAAATTTTGTAATTAAAACCTTCTTATTTTGTCAATTGGCAGCCAATACATCTTAAAATAATTTATGCAATGCATTCTGTTAATTATGATACATTAAGAATATTTTCATAATTTGTTACAAAAAGATTAAGTAGTTTACTAAGAAGTATAATCACAAATTATACATTAAACAATTTGTCAATTAAAGTTTACTTAATATTAGAACATTCTAAAATTAGCTATTATAGTGGAGAGAGTATTGGGCCTAATTCTTTAACAAATACTATCTTTTCATTTAGATGGCAATTCCTTCTCAACAGAAGCAATCAGGAAAATCTTCAAATGATTAATTAAAAGCTATATATTAACTGTCAAGCTATTTATCCCTAATCAATTTAAAAATTGTGACACACAAAAAGAGTGAATCGCTCAAAAGTCAAAAGGATTTATTTATTCAATATTTTGTATCAGATGCAGCATTAAGGCGCACATTTTAAAATAATACACCAAACTACATCAAAATTTGAGCAGTTTTCAGTTCTACAAAGATAAGATATAGGTATCTATTTATGGGTTAATCTTTAGAATTTTTATGAGAAGATAAACATTTTATTATATGTTGCTTTCCTTGTAATACACAAAAACACCAAAAAGGGTTTTATTTCTTTATACAAGGAGATGACAAGTGCAGAACTTGTAGAGTGTATATGTTAAGGTGAAATGGACAGGCTGGCTTAATATTTGCAGATGGCTACACATGTGCACAACACACAAAATGGAAACACTGAGAACCTTTGTTATTTAATATTTCTCAACAGGCACATAGATATGCAAATAACTTATTTAAACACTTGACTTTCAACTTCCTCCTAAATTTTTAATTTAACTAAAAAAAATTATTTAGGAAACTTGGCAAAATGTTATAAATACAGCCAAAATTAACTTAAGAAAATCACACAACCATGAGAAATTAACTCAAAGAAATTTTTTTTAACAATAAAATACATATTTTTTTAAGGAAATTAATTCCCCAAAAATTGTATCTCATGTCGCATCAAAATATAACATTCCTTACTCTGTGGTACTTTCCATTTATAAAGATATCTCCCAAAGTACAATATAGAAGAGTTAATACTACAGGTTTCTACTCTAAAAACTCACATCAAGTTACACAAGCCACACCTAATAAACAGACTAATATACACAATGTAAACTAACATATATTAATCAGACAGTATGAAACAATGCAATTTAGTGGCACACTTTAAGGCACTCAAGGTTAATTTCTTTAACTGCCAAATCAAGCCAACCTGTCCATGTGCTAAGATTTTAGAGAACGATCAACAATATGTAACACAATTGACGTTTTATACAAGCTTACACACATAGTTGAGGCATATACTTGTTGATAGTGCACATAGCAAAATCTGGAACTTCGGCTTTTATGGGACATAGATGGATTGAGGTAACCTCACAACTTTGACTAGCCATAACATAACTTTCCCAAAATAAAATAATATAACAATGAAAAATCTCCTTCAAAGTATATCCAGCTTTAATCCTTGTATGATGTCCCTTATACAAAATCTTTAAAGCTTTCTCTTGATCATCATAGTAAAGAATAGAATTTAGAGCTGGAAGCAAGTAACAGTAGATAAACTGATAGTTCAGAGTGGCACACAATATTCTATATATATATGTATATATGTTAAATTGATGTGGTTGCTTGTACTTCCGTCTAGTACTTTTAAACACAGAGTTGAAAGAGTTTAGGTATGAATAGCTGGGTGCATTTCCTTAGCAATAGAGTATATCAGTAGAATTTGAAAATGTCTTAATTACTAAAAACTGTGCTACTTGTTTTAAAAATCTAAATTGAAACAGCACAGATAACCTTATGTACAAGAATGCCTCCCAACAATTTAAAGTCAAATATGACAAAGATAATCTTTTATTATGAAAAGAGTATTATATTTCTTAAGGTTATTAACGAGAACTAGACCAAAGAGGGAGAAAAAAAAGCACAGAGCAACATTTTGGATGGGCAAAACATGCCTAAAAAACTGGCAAAAATTTTTGTTAGAAATGTTGCAGTGCAAAAATAACATTTAGTTATATGTCTTAGTTCTGCATCAAACACACATATATATCATTTCCATTTCTAACTAAAAATAATTCTCTAGACATTTCATTACTTGATACATTGCATAGAATATGTTTAGCTCTATCAAGAGAGTGAAACACTTACAATGGATGTGAGTAAATGAATGACTTAACATAGATGAATAACTGTTTGTAAAACATGCTTTTACAAGAATACATTTAACTTTTTAAAAGAAAAAAAATCAGTAAATGTCGGTGCCAAAAAAGAAAGAAAAAAAAAGATTTACTTCCATTCACACAAGTGTTGAATGTAAAAGCTAAAAATACTCAGCACCAATAAAAACACAATTCAACAACTTTTCTTTTCAAATAGCTCTTTGCAATTTTCTATGGCAATAAGGTTTACAGATGCACTATATCAGTTTAAATATCTTTACTTTTCAATAAACTTCTTATAAACATATGTACATAATTCAGCACAATAGTGCTGAAATAACATAATATGGTAGAGATCATTTGAATGTACATTTAAAACTCAAAAAAGATATACATAGTCATTTTAACTTTGTCACCGTCTGGGAACATATACACAAAGGAATCAGTAACAAAATCTATTCCACACAAAAATGTCTATTGCTGTTCTGTCATTGTTGCGCTAAGGCACTTGCATTTAAAGTGCCTAGCAAGTAACCACATTTTTCTTTTTGTTAGGAAGAAAAATACTGTACATGAATAACACACAAAAAGAAATAATATTCACACCAGCACATTTCAAATCAATATTACACAGATAATAAATATGAAATCGAACGCTCCATGTCTCTGCTTATTTTAAAATAAAATAGCAAACATAAAACCTAAAAAAAAATCCAACAAATATCAAGCATATTAATAACATTAAATGTTTAACAAGGTCTACAAAAACAAGATAGCAATCTTGTAATTCATAACAAGAAATAAGATGAAAGGACTCAACATTAATTACATATATTTCCACACTCAAAGTGAACGTATTAGTTTTTCAAACTTGTTTAAAAAAATGCTGCAATGAACTAAAAGTATTAAAACATGCAAATTGTGAAGGTTTAGAATTCATAATTCGAAAAATACATTTGAAATCATATTACAAAAAAATTCATATTTCTCTTAACTCATGTTTCAAATATTAACACATGAAAAACTGCATGAAACATTTCACTCAACACTTCCCATCGTTAACTGTATATTGAGGGAGAAGAGCAAATTATAATCTTAAAATGAATAAAGTATTTCAAAACCAAATGAATTCCAAAACTTCACAGATTTATTGCAATCCTTAAAATAATAATTACTGAAATATATTTTAACCCTAAATTATTCATAATTGCACAGTTCTTATTGCAACAAGAACAAGCTGTTACATTTGTCATCTTATTCACAAACCATACTGTTTTTCCCTATAGAGAAAAACTTTTAAAAAAACCAAAAACAATATTGTTAGTCACAAATAAGCAACAAATATTTGATGATCACATAAAAGTACACATTTGAGGTTACAAAGCTACCTCTTCAAGTGACAGGAATGGCACAGGGAGTTTATCGATGAGGCTACTGACTAGATGGCGATATGCAAACCTTACCATATCCCAGCAAACTGCCTCAGACAAAATAAGCACAGGATATCATTTTAAAAAGAGGTCCAATTTAAAAAAATTTAACAGCAAATAAAAAAATCGTGATGAAGGATAAAGCATAATTTAAAGAATAAGATAATTAAATAATTAGGAAAATATACGGAGTATCAAAATTAGAAAATCTTACTTCTTGGAAATACCTATTTAAAAATTAAATACCAGAAAATTAATTTTGAATTTTTGATATCGTATTTCAATAGCTTTTAAAATATTTATTCCTATTTTATTATTTCCTCATTGGAAAAATGACTTTAATCAGGAAAAAAAACCAAGAAAAAAAGCCTTCTTTCTTTTGCATTAAAAATAAGGCATATTGACTTGAGGGAGAAATAGATCAAAGTATGCTAAATATTCATCTACAGCATATAAAAAATTAAAAATTTCAAATTTTTCAAAGAATTTCAATTTTTAATATGTTTAGTAGTTTGGAGTGGATAACGATTAACTTCCAATGAATAAGAAACAATGCCTTAAAAATATTTTTAAAAAGTCAGAAGCAGGCAAAATTTTTAGCAACCCGAAATAAAACTGCCTTATCTCCCTGAAAATGTAACACCAAATCTAAAATATTTTTAAGAATTAAAACCTAACAGCAGGTAAGGTGCAAGTCAAATTTAACAATCTGTACAACATATTATTAGATTTAAAAATAATTGAAATCTTATTCCATATCAGCTGAATAGATGCACCCCCCCTAATGTTTTGGCATTATTACAACAATCAAATCATATAAACAATCCAAGACTGAAGACATCCGGCATGCAGGAATAATGGCAAGTCAGCTGAAACATGCACATATGGCAGGGAAAAGTCTGAGATATGCATGTAGTTTATGCTTGAGTTTTTTTCTCAAAATGAATCCATAAAAGCCATAGAAAATAAAATCTATTTTCACATTCTCATTTCAGATATTAGCACATCGAATGAATTAAATCCAGCTTTAGATTTCATTTCGAATAAACATGAGAATTTCAGACATTTACTAAAATTTTTTATAAAGATTAAATCTAAGTCTTGGAATACAAACTTAACAAAAAAAATTATTTCATATTATTTAGAGACATTAAAAATTAAAGCTTCTTTTAATGAAATATCTGAGAGCGGCGACATATCTTTTTTTATACAGCAAATCAGCCTTTATTAAACAGTAATAGAATCATAGTAGTATGAAAAGGCTAAAGAGAAAATTTGCTATGCACTTTTAAACAAGTCAATAATACATTACATTTAAAAATCAATCCTTAAAATACATTTTTTATACATCTCCATTAGATAATTTTTATCTTAGAATGTTAAAGCCATGGACCAGTGAATGGGTATTTATTCACAAATTACTTGGCTTTTATGGATCTTGAGACAAAAACTTGGATTACATTCTCAATGTAGTTCAATCCAAACCATTACACAAATGACATAGTTTCAAAGTGTGTAAAAGAGCAATAACTATATAAAGCCATGCTGTGGGGGCACTGGAGAGCAAGACCTGGTGAGAAGCTGAGGTGATGTTCTAATATAAAATACTTTCAATAAAATAAAATAAAAAGGCCACAAAAGCGTGGAACAACATGGTTACAAAATTCATGGACTTTGAAAAGGAAATAGAAACAATGAAATACAGACACAAACAAATAAAATTATTCATACAGGGGGAAAAAATGAGATTTCCTTTTAAAAAAAATAGAAATTGAAAAAACATCAGGCAGTTTTTTCATCTCAACTACAATAAAATTAAAATAAATTCCTCAATTATGCAGTTAAGCTTCATAAATATTGGATCACTCAATATAATTAAACGTATCAATTTAATAACAAAAAGTATATAAAAGTAACAAAAACTGGCACTTAAGGAAGAAATGGATGCATGAACACCAAAGACACCTCAACAACTCACCAGGAGGCCCAAACTTTTGGTGTATAAGACACTCGAAGCAGAGAATAGGGTAATCTGAAGAGTTTATGGGGACAGACCATGTGATAGGGTCCCACAGCGTTTTGAATGGCGCTCTGAGTAAGGAGTGCGCCTTTTGCGAAATTGCAAACGTGACGTCCGTCCCCAAGCGGAATCGAGCCGTTGGTAAAAGCGAGGGTTTCCCAAGGCTCGAAGACATAACAATGACATTTCTCATGAACTGTTCACACCATGTGGCAAACCCCCACGAGCTTCATCACCAGAGCCCTGAGGTGTAGGGGGGCCATCTTTACGTGGTGGCATCCTTTCGTTGATCTTGTCCAGTCCCTTGGCTTCTTCGAAACTGGTTATCTTATGGTTAGGAGAAAATCCTGCAAGAGCTTTAAACAAAGACACAATTATTTATCAAAATACTTTTCAGTTGTTATTCTATATAATGATGAAATGCAAAATTCACTACTGCATGCAAATTTGTTGAAAAATATTTCGCAATTTTTGAAGAAATATTTAGTAAATATTCTAAAGCAAATTCATTTTAATTACCGATATATCTAATAAATAAAAAGTATTGACTACCTTATCAATTTTAGGCTAATATCAGTAAAAATTCTTAGTTTTCTTAAACTGTATTATATTCATGAATTCATTTATAGTCATTATAGCTACAAATATTAAATCAATATCAAACTAAAAATATAAGAAAGTTTATTTTAAAAATTTACTTAAATTCATTATTTAATGAAACTTGTGATTTCAAGTTACAAAATGTAAATTTATATCATTGCTTATTAATTGGTTTATAGACTATGATTACTGAATAAGTTTCGTAACGATTTAGAAAGGAATATTATTGCAAATAAGAATAAAATCAGAATTTTTTAAACACTTACCATTTTTAATAGAGGTTTTCCCACCTTGAAGAGTTCCAATAGGTAACTGACCAGTTGGAGTAAGGCCTTTTAATTGCAAAACGCTTTCGCTTTCCTCTCTATAATACAAAAATTCAGACACTAGGTCTCAGTATTTTATAAAAATGTAACAGTATACAAATCAGACTAGACATTTATGAAAAGGAGACAAACCACGGATGAATATGTTTAAAATTAGAAATGTAAATAAAATAAATTTCCATACATATTTCTTTAACAAATATGAAATTTTTTTAACAAAACTTTATTTAAAATAAATCTTTAAAAAAATTCATAATCGTCTTACCTCAGCACAGAGAATACACGAGCCATTTTTCCAATGGCTCTAATTTTATTACGAATCACTTCTTTCCTAACTGATGCTGAAGCAGCCGCTAAAAAAAATAATAATAGATAGTTAAAAAGCATACACTTTAATAACAAATATATCAACAAAAAAAACAATCAAAACACTTAACACTGAATACAAGCAAAATGACAAAAATGAAATATTTTAAATAGCTTTATAATTCAGAATCAGCATCACAAACAAAAATAAATGCAAAAATTTTAGTTGGAACAAAAAAATTAAATTCTTGATTCTGACAAAAACAAAAACACACTCAAAAAACAAAATGCAGTTTAACATCTATTAAGTAAAAGCACTACAACACTTTAAAAAAACAGTAAGTTTAAATCATTCAAAAATATTTAATAAACATTTAGAAAATAATACTTTTTGTTTCGTTACAAAAACAATCATAAGCACATCTATCCTACAAAGGAATTGTCATTTAAAAAGTGAAATTTTTACCAAAATCTGAATTTACACATTTTTAAACTTCTTTATAACACAATTATATATTTTTGTAACAAATGTTTCCAGAATTTTCATAATTATAAAACTGCATGTGTATTTTATAGTTACATTAGTATTTATCAATACTACTGTAAATGAATGATCAGAAGTTCATTTTTAAACTAGTAAATAAAAGAAAACTATTTTTTTAGATGACAATTCCAAATAAACTACATAAACACAACATCTATTTAATACAATGAAACCGTTCTTAAACTAAAATATTTAACACTCAAAAACACCAATAAGCAAAGTCATTAAAGTCATATTTAACAATTTAAGTTAAATTTTTATGGTTTAAAAATTATCATAATTTTCATGTAAAATTTTACTAATTTTTTTTATATGCACAGGCAAAAAAAAATGGAAAATACCACACTGAATTCAGAAACTATCAAAAGCACACACACATAAAAAGAATATGATTTTTTTTAAAAAGCCTCTTGATTTTAGAATTTCAAAGGGAAAGGGGACATTACTTTCTTTTTAAATAGAGAAATATATATATTATAAGCATAGCCATAAACAAAAACCACATCAAATCAATACCAGCACTAAAACTTGATATTAGAAATCACTATTAACAATATTTTGCTTTGCAAGATATAATTATGTAACAATATTTTGCTTTGTGGCATGCAAGATTGAAGAATATGGAAATACCTGCAAAAGTAAAATTAGAGCTAAAAGACAAACATGGTAAAATGCCTGCACAACATGAATTTTAATTGCAGCAAGAAAACACAAGAAAATTCTACATTCTATATTAAATAAAAACATTACATGGTTGCATGCAGATTTTTTTTTGAGATATTTAAATAAAATAAAATAAAAACATAACAGTTGGGAAAATATTGATTACCATATAAAAAAACACAAAGATTTTATTTTTAAGCAAACTGATTTTTACACCTTCCAACATTTGCAAGAAATAGAGATGTACTTATTATTTTGTTTAGAAAAAAAATAGGTCATTTATATCATGTTTATAATTATAGAAGAATATTAATTTTCTAAAAATTATTTCATCTCAGAACTAAACACAAGCTGACATAAATAGAAGCTTAATAGAAACATGCATACTTCAATACTTAAAAAAGCTTTGTTATCAGAAATATTTTTCAGAGAAAAACATGCATAGATTTAGCACTGCAAAATAATAATATGCATCCTTGAAAGTAAGGTAGAGTATTTAAATTAACTTTTTAATGTTATTCTTTTTGAAAATATCTGTGATTTAACAAAAATAAATTTTATAAAAGGTTAACTCTAATGTCCTCCTGTACCAAAATAAAACAAGTTTATTCGAGAATATATTTGAAAATATAATGATAAAAAGCCTTTTCCAAAATGGAAGAAAATGTTTTCCTCAAATAATTCTTATTTAGGTTTATAACTATTTCAGAAAAAAGAATGAATATTCTTGTGAGAAAAAAGGATGAAAAACAACAACAAATGTGGATGGATCCAAAATGAGAATAAAATAAATAATATCCTGCTTTATACTCAATTATTTTTAAATTAATTTATGTGCCCCCCCCCAAAAAAAACATGTATTACTAGATAAACTATATGGGATGTGCAATCTTCATAGTTCAGTCTCAACTATTCAGTATCTTGAAAAAAATACTTTTGATATGTTCAGGAAAAACGAAAAAGTTATTATGTACAAAAAACCTGAACAGAAGAAATTTTCCCATTAAAACCAGTACATTCTCAAATTACAAAATCATATTTAGTTTATCTTTGTTAGATAATTCATATTTAACATTTGATTTAAAGTTTCTTGTTCCACAAAACTAACAAACAATGAATTCAAAACAAGTGAGTTTCGTCAATATTCTCAAACAGAAAAAATAAAATTAACTAAAACTTGCTATTAGCATTAAATAGACAAAATAATCCAGTCAATGGTATAAAAACTAAGGACAATTAATGTGAATCCAAAACTCACAATTAACTCAAATTTTAATGGAACCTGCAAAATACTGAAAACAAAAAAAAACCCCTAGAATACTGAATTTTTTTTTAATTGAGGAAGGGGGAAAACCTTGTTTTCTTAAATACAACCTATGTTCTTCATAAAATACAAATATTTATTAATATTAGAGTATTTTCCCCATGGGCATTTTAAAATGTTGCCGCCATCTATTAATAACAAGAATTAGATAAAAGGAAAATTAAAATTCAAAAATCAATAAAAAGTGGATGCAATTTTTCAAAACTAATACGTACAAATATTCTTCATAGATGTTAAAACATTATCACTCTTTTTACATTTTTATAAAAGTAAAAAGAGTTTGAGGTGAGAAATTTATAAAATGTAATGAAAAGAAAATAATTCAGTGTATGCAGAATTAATGACTTTGCTTTTTCCAAAAAACACAACACCAAACAATTGATTTTGCAAACACAAGTGACTAAAAAGCACATCCACATGACTCAACAGTGCACAACACTAACTACTGCACATACAGGAGGAATTAAGTGCACTTACACATGGCAGTGGATGAGAAATGAAAGAGAAAAAAAATTACATGTCAGTTTCATGGATGTTAATCTATTAAAATCACATTAGTACAAAACTAAATTCAAAAACAAAAAAAACTGTTTATTCTCAAATAATTATAAAAAAAATAGATGCTCATCTTGCAGCCTTAGACATTCATTCACTAGCAAACTGCTACGAAATTTTTTTTGCCTAGAAAGCTCAATTCCTCTTTCTGCAAGCTAAAATAAGGCAAGCCAAAAGTCTTTAAAAAATGCCTAAAAATACTTTATGCTCAGGCAAAAATAATGCAGCAAAATGCTTAATTTTTTTTAAATTATTGATCAGTGGTAAGATTATCTTAAATTTGAAATTTTACACAAGGCCAAAAATTTATATTTATTTTCAAAATGTTAATTTCAGAAAAAATGTAGAATAATTTTAAGATACTTTAAGCAATGTTATTTAAAACAGAAATATTATTTAAACCTTTTAAATGCATTTCATTTAATTCTGATAATTATTGGTAGTAAAAAAGGCAGGTATTAAATAAAGTCATTCAAGATGCTTATTATTCGATCAACATAATTTTATTATTGTATACCTCATTACATAAAAAAATTTAAAAAATTATAAAATATAGTATAAATTTTTTTAAAAATCTGAAACAAGGTAAGAATTAAAATACTACACATTAAAATTGACATTGTAAAAATATATTCCTTCAAATATCAAAAGATGAGCATAAAATGACTAATAAAACTTGGCTTTACTTTTTCTTTTAATAATTACAAAAGATTATGTTAGTAACAACATACAATATTAATAAATAAAGATACTAATTCCATATGTAGCTAAACAACAATATTTCAATCAGGTTATATAATTAAAGTTAAATCTGGATAATAATAATTTTAAAAAAAACAGCACATTTCTGATTTGCATTACTTAACATTAATTTACAGCAGAAGAATACAAAAAATAAGAATATTAATTACTTGATTTTAGCATATTTTGATGAATTTCAAACTCTAAATATTATAAGACATTCAATATATTATCAAAGGATTATAAATTAAATGGAATTGGAATATGACCTAATTTATTAAACAGTAACATGTAGAAAAAGGATTTTTTATATACTTATATAAAGTACTTCTACACATAATACATTTGAATGATAATACACTCCTATGTTATACTAAAAAAAAGTAAACAATTTTGATGAATGAAAAAAATGCTGTCCTAGTTTTTTAAAATTGATACAAAATTAATGCAAAAAAAGCCATTTAATTTGAAGAATAAGTTACTATTTCTCCTACTATTTAATGTTTAAAATGACTAAGTTGGCAGTGATTCCTGACAGAGCAGAACTTCAATTAGCTGGTTCAAAGAAAGTTTAACCTTCTAAATGTTAATTAATAGTTAATTATATTTAAATTTTTTTTAAATGAAAAATCATTTAAATTTTGAATACTGACTTATTTACAAAATATACAGTTAAGAGACATCTCAAAAGTAGGCTGAAGATTTGTGGACAGTAAATTTGTTCATTATGGGACTGGATGACGAATTTCAAATTTTAACAAAAATCATTCTTGTCCACCAGCATTGATGATAATTTCAGAAAGTTAAATTATTACTGATTAGTCTTCTTTCTTTGGTAATAATATTTCAAATTGCACAAACTCAAAGAGAAAAAGGCAGCACTGAAAGATCATTGGTTGCTTTTCTTTCTCTGGTTTGAATCAATGACTCAAAATAAATCAAATTCTTTCATGTTGTAAAGGTAACTGAATGTTTTAAAACATATTTTTCCTAAATAAATTTTGAAATAATTCTCATCATCCTTTAGACTAAAAGTGTTCATCTCTGTATCTAATTTTTCCTAAGTTGAAATTCTGAATTACTGCCAAAAGAAATCAAAACTGATTCAACAATGTAAACAAGCTTTCTGTCTCTATTTCTGAAAACAGGAAAAAGATATCATCTGACTACAGTACTTTTGAGGAAGTCGAAATGGAGGAATTGAATGTTGTGTGTTTCATAATAGAATTGAATTATTAAATTTAGTTTTTATATTTTTTATGCTCTACTTTTGAAGCAATGATTTCATCACCATATAAATAATTTGGCTATGTGTTCATGAGATGACAAAAAATTTGCTAAATGATCCAAGCTTTTTCAATTAAATAAAAATTAGCATTAGTTTTATGATTATTACTGAATGCCTGAAGTTAAAAAATTCCTACCATTCAGCATACTGCCAGCAAAACTTTAAGTCGGAGAAAACTGTTAAAACAACTTGCATGATGTACTTAACTTAGAATTAACTTTCAACTGGTTTCATACACAAGAATCAGTGTGAAATCAGCACACTACTGTAATTTTTCTACAACAGCATGATCAGTCAAAAATAATTGGATAAAGGTTAAGATAACCGAAAACTAATAATATGCAATTACATTCTAGTATTAATACAAAAATAAAGCATTTTTAAAACTTAAAATTCATAAAAATTCACTTTTTTTTCTTATTGTAATTTAGTAACATTATTTTTGGTGTAACTAACAGAAAATAATGACACATACTTAAAAAAAAAAAACCTCCAAATTTCAAAATTCTCATTCCACCTGGATTTTGGTTTTCTTGTATTTTTAAGAACATATATAAAAATCTGTTCGTTTTTAAGATTTTCTTTTAAATTGGGATCTGAGTGATATATAACTAATTGTTTAATAATGAACTATTACAATGATAAACTTTCTATTTATGATATGGAGATTTTTACTTTTAAAAAATACATATATCGGCATTTTAAAAATCAGCAGAGAAAAAAAAAAGAATGTGCTCATAAAGAATAGAATGCTGTACACATAATCTGTTTAATAATACTAATTATTTAAGAGATAATAGAATTATTAGTTCCAAATTTCATTAAAATTTGAAAAATAAGTAACTGATTATAAATACATAGTATTGTGAGGTGATTAGAATGCAAGAATTTTGTATTTGAAATGATGCGAGTAAAAAACAAATGGATATTTTTTTCTCCTTTATACTGATATATCTTTATTCTAAGTTAAATCATTTTACTTATCCATTTATGTGAATGAGCCTGCAAACAATGAAATGATGAATGAACACAACATATATATTTATAGTTCAACTAAAATCAAATACATTCATTTTATTATCTACAAATCATTCTAAATTTTCTAGAAAAGCAAAAAATTACATGTTTTTAAGCTATTATATGCACTTTCTAATTAGTAAGATTCTAGCCTATGCACTATTTAAATATCATTCAAAATAGTTAGTTTAGCAGTAGCATAAATAAACAGTCACAAATCAATAAAAAAAAAATTTCAAAAAACATTCAAAAGTTATGCAATCATACAAAACTATTTTAAAGCATTAATAACAATTTATTGCTGAAGTATAAGCCTTTACTCTAAGCATAAATTGTTGACTAAATACAGCATATTCATGACCTATATTTTTGAATAAATTTCTTGTACTTGAAAGATAAAAACAAAATGTGACTCATTTTTTTCAATTCAAGATTCTATGTGTAACTTAAAAAAAAAAAACACTTTTGATTCTAAATATATATATTTTTAAGCAATTAAAGTAAATTATCTACAATAAACAAATTTTATTAAATTTAAGAAGTCAATTATCTTAGAAGTGATGCAAAATGAAAATTTATTTGAAGGGAGGGAGGAAGGGAGAAAGAAACAATTATTACTAAAAAGAAGGAAAATACAGTCACGGACTCACAGAATGTTTAAAGTCACAAAATAAACAGAGATAAATTTGTATTTGGTATAGTTGTATTGTAAGGCCACCCACTCAACAAATGTCAATTTATTTTCACATTTCCACACATTTTTAATTTTAAATAATTTTTTTATGGTAAAGATATGTATTTTATTTATTCTGATTCATGACTGCTAGCAGTGATGTTTGTATACAATTATATTTAAGCATATAGTTAAAATTTGCAAAAGCAATACTTAAAAATTTATCAAATTAGATAAGTTTCTTTTTTATTCAATTATTTACTTAGCAACTATGCCTATGACATTTCTTTAAATCGATCTATGTGCAACACCTCCTCTAGTTGGAAATTCATCATTATTAATTAGCATTATAAATGACACATACAGTGTTATGAGAGTTTTCTATTGAATACATGTCTCCGTTAATAGTAAGCAGATAATGATTTTTTTAAAATGGATTTAGCTTTTTATTTAAATTATGTTTAACTCAAATTCTAAAAACATTACAAATGAGACGAGCACGAATAAAGGTACACGTGTACATAAGTGACGTGTAAATATATGTGTGAATTTGATCTTTTTGAGGAATAACTGTAAGAAATTATCTATTTGATAATTAGAAAAATATACACAAACAATTTTAAAAATGTTTGTCTAACAATAAACTAAATATAAAAGATATGATTTGAAGTCTATTTCATTTTTTAATATTTTATACATGAAAAATGTTTCCTTTGAAAGGATATTTATAATGTGAATGAGAAATAATTTTTGAAACTTTTTTTTTTATTTTAATATCAGTTTTAAGAAGTTAAATTACCCATTATACAAAACCCAGAACATGTCATTTTCAGATTAATCATGTAAGCAAATTTAATGTTTGTGTTATAAAAAATGCTCATATAACTATTTATTTTAAATGAATAGAAAAGAAATTACACATTAATGTAAGTTATTAATACAAAAGAAAATAAATAAGATCAAAAAAATTAATTAGTAAATTTCTTAAGGTTAGTAACTAATTTCACAAGGCTTCAAATACTATTCAGTGGCAATGCTCTCACAAGATTTCTAACAATCTACAAAAATTATGCTGAAAAAAATCCAGCAAAGGACTTTCTCACGTACCATCAGTGTTGCAAGATTTTGCCATTGCATGTTTATCAAATAAACTAACAGTAAGAAATAGCATGCATCTAGCAAATAAAGAAACCAATCCATTTTAACCAGTTTATAGGTAAAACATGATAAAAAAAAAGAAGGGTTTTTTTTTTTTGAAAAGTTTTTTTTTAAAAAATTCGATCAATACCATAAGATCTTGTACTCTAGCAAAAGCTAAGCGATTCCAGAAAAAAATCATCCAAGACATTAAGAATAACAACAAAATATGTATATTATTTTAACACATCAATTTTAATATTAATTCTCCTACAATACTTACACTAGCACCTCAATTGAATACTGCAGTTCTTTCAATAATTCATCTAAAGATTCCTAATTTCCAGCAGACTTATGACTTAAAGTTTCTGCAACTTTGTTTATGACATCAAATAGTAACAATAAAAAATACATTAATAAAATTTCTTAACATCATTTATTAACCTCCTACAAGTATAACTTAAATAAATATTATAATATTATTCTATCTTATGCTTTTATTTGGTAAGAATATAATTTTTTTTGGTATGTTTTGAATGTTTGAAATGGGTTATAATTTTTTTAAAAATAAGTTCTTTTTTTAAGCACCCAGTATATTTCAACATGCAACTGAAAGCAATAAAAAAAATGGTATGCTGTATTTAGCCAAACTGTATAACTATGGCTATAAACCTAAAAGCGCTAAATAAAATCATTTTTAATCTAGCG
The DNA here is from genome assembly GCA_026289955.1 of Argiope argentata. Taxonomy (NCBI): domain Eukaryota; kingdom Metazoa; phylum Arthropoda; class Arachnida; order Araneae; family Araneidae; genus Argiope; species Argiope argentata. The sequence goes on from JAOUZG010019115.1 coordinate 3,921,102, forward strand.
CTAATGTTACCTACAGTCTAAAACTACTTCAGGCTTATACTTAAATTTATAATCACCTTCTTCCTTACCTTCGGCATCAAATGCCTCCTCACCCTCAGTCATCAATTCATCATCAGAGCAAATATTCAAAACATTGACTAGCATTTCAGTTACTTGAAAAAAAGAAAGAGAAGAGAGAGAAAAAAGAAATTAGCAAATTTATAGCAAGCACATTAACAGTTACAAAATTTATATTGCATACAATACAATGTACATTATAAAATGATCATAAAAAATAAACTTGAATAATCCCTCATCAATATCCGCTTTGTATACAATTGATAACACTGTATAAAAATATGAATTTTTGAAATGAAACATAAAAAAGACAACAATTAATTTGTTATATAAGAGTATTTAATATATTCATTTTATTATTACAGCCAAATAAACACTTTTATTTTATTTTCCAACTTATCTTGAAGAATGAGGCAATCATTATAGTCTGTGAAGGTAAAAGGTAGGAATATTTCAAAATTAATAGACTAGAACAATAAATGCTTGGATGAAAAATGCTTGAAGTCTCGGAGCAGAAATAAAATAATGCAAGTAAAATATTTATAAACTAGAAATAATGATGAAGAAATAATAAGTTATCAATTGTTCTAATAGGTTTGATATATTTATTTAACAGATTTTTATAAATCTAATATCTTTTATAAATATATATTATTGCTATTTGTAAAATTATTTATAATTCGAAATTTTCTAAACAAAAAATTATAATAGAAGCATCTACTTTGAGAAAAAAAATATATAAAAATACATATATCACAATTCCAAAGAGAAATAATACAACTACTAGCTAGGAAGTTTACAAAATCAAGCAGAAAATGTTTAAAAAGTCACTATAAAATTGCCTTTTAAAAAATTGATTGAACTAATAATTTCCCTTGGGCTCTTTGAAATAATATTTAAATATGTTTATATCATTGTTGATTATGATGCATACCCTCCAACAGCTATAGAAATTAAGTGAAAACTATGGATTTTCGTATATACAATAAAAAAAATGGAAAACTATAATGCCAAAAATACCTTCTTTCCAAATCCTTGCTTACAGCAATGGTAATAATAATAATAGAAGTTTTGTATGATTATTTAAAAAATGGAATTTTGTTCTAATATGAATGAAAAAACTTGGATAACACTCTCCACAACAAAAATGTATACAGGAATTTTGATGTTAAATCAAGCAATGATGAAAGAAAAAAATCAAACATATTTGCAATTTAATGAAAAAGAAAATGTAAATGTCTAACAAAGTTTTAATTTGTTTGATTAACAAGATTGTGTAATGTGATTTTTTAATTTCACTTGTATAATTATTATTAAAATAATTTCATTTATATTATGTTAAATAAATTTGATTGTTTGAAAATATTTGTTTTAACAAATTAAAATTCTTAGGAAATATTTACCATTGCAAAGTCTAAATTACAGTGTTTATACTATGTTATAGAGTGTTATACTATGTTATATGGCGGGATGGCCTGGTTGGTAGAGCGTTGGACTCGTACTCCTTAGGTTACATGTTCGAAACTCACCGACCAAAACAATCCCCGAGTGTGTGGCGATTGGTGCTCGTTAAATCTGTTCGTGGTCGCAAAGTCCTCCATGCCGAGAGTAATATCACTTGGGGGTACTGGGTCAGAGGTGATCGTTCTCTGTTCCAGGTCTAAATTACGATCTGAGATGAATGAATGAATATGCATGAATGTAGTCCGCCCCCTTAAAAGGGTTGTGACGAGTGTGTAGCTAAGTCGTACTCTTGGCCCTAGATGGCGCTACTTGTAAAACAAGAGACGTATATTCCCGGCTTAAAATCTGCTGATGTATCAGTGGGGCTTGTCCATGGCAAGTGCCATAAGTAACAACAACAACATACTATGTTGTACATAATGTACTGGTAGGAAGGGCAACTGATAAATCAGCAACCAATGTTTGAAGGTATATAAGATGAATTGAAAACTCCTGCATAGGCTTTACAAATTTTTTTCTTTGATTTATTATTGCAGAAGAATACAATAGACAGACCATGATCATGAATCCATTTAGGAAACACTCACATTCTACAGCATGGGAGAAGTAAATTTATCTAAAAGACTATTGACTTGTTTAAAATATTTAATACTCGATTTGAAATTAAGTAGTACGGAGCAAAACAGTTTACCTTTCTCTCCAACAAATGGAAGAGACCAAGTGAAAACATCCATGAAATTTGGCAACCAATATGGATGAGGAGAACAGTTAAACTGGCGAATATTCATAACATTATTTTCATATTTGAGTACAGCAGCTAAAATCATAAAAGTCAAACATTGATCATCTATAAATGAAAACCAATTATATTTCTAATATATATTATTAAATATACATTAATTACATAAAAAATAATAAAATGCTCGAAAAAAACCATTCTTGTTTTTGCTGCATAGAAAAAAATGAATTAATGACTATACATATTGATAAAAATTTTTAATACTAATAATTTTTAATAGCTCATTATTTTCACAATTATGTTTAAAAAAATAAATACACAACATGCATAAAAATGGCTAACATGATTTTAAATTCAACTTCAAAAGCAGCCATTATAATTACCTTTGTTGTTATAAACATCTAAATAATTAGGTGCAGAAAATATTGTAATAAGAGATGGGAAGCCAGTTGTTTGACTCTTCCTATACATTCGATACCTAGAGAAGAAAATTATAATAAATAACAAAAGTGAGAACACACAAATTAAAAAGTCAAATAATATTCCAAAAACTTACCCAGCATCCTGTGCTTCATGAGCTCTTATGATTGAAAGTAAATTATTTTGTTGTAAAAATTCACAACAAGCAGCATAGCTTGAAATATGGGGGAGAAAAAAAATAATGAATTAGAATATTTTCCTTGTTCTAACCTAGAAACATACTGAAACAAGAGAAAAATACACATAAAAGTTCCAGATATATAGCAAAAAACTTATAAAAATACTTATGTTAAAATCTAAAAATACAATGTTACCTGTAAAAGTATGAGCAACCTCTGACACTATTATGACTAAAATGTTCTGTAGTTTTTTCACTTCCAAAATCTTCTAATGGATCTGACCAAAGAAGATCACACATTGGTCCAAATGCTGGTGGTTCTTTGAACCGGTCCAGCTAAGAAAAATAAACACAAATATCAGTTTCATTACAAGTAAAATTTTAATAGCATGGGATGAATTAAACAAAATAATTTAATAAAAGCAAAATTCATTGAAAAACTGCATACTTTCTTAGAAGATCAAAATACATTTTTTGTAGTTGTGTACTTTCAATTTTAAAAATAAATAATAATCTAAATAGTGATTACAGAAACTGTGAAAAATATTTTCTTTACTTTTCCTTGACTAACTTACAACATTTCTTTGACTTAGCGCTACCAATTAGTGTTTTGTCTTTCTTCCAACAGTATCAGTGTATTCATAAAAAATACATAATTAGACAATTTTTTAAAGTTATTTAATGTGAAAAAATGTAATTTTATAGAATGTATAATGGAATGAGCATTTTAAAAACCCCTTAATTAAAACAGACTATATTTCTTATAAGTGTAAAATATCAAAAATTTCAATAAAATACTTTACTTTTAAAACATCAAAAGAATTTAAGATGTTATTAACAATATAATTATATTAACAATAAAGATTACAAATGTGCTCAACAGCATAAGGCAATTCAATAACTAAATAGAATTCTTTATAAAAGTACCAGAATAATGTTAAAACACAAATATAAAAATAGCACATTTATATGTTCTGAATAATATAAGTTTTAGCAAAGATTTTAACATGAGAAACTATAAATATTGTTACTTTTTTTTTACATATAAAAAGAAATTAATAGTTCAACTCAAAAATGTATTCTCTTATAAATAAAGGGTTCGATTCCATTTAAATAATGCTAAATACAAGATGATTCGAATAACTTTGCTTATTACTCTTTAAATGTTAAAAATTACAAATAATAATTATTAATTTCAATATTAAAACATCTGATATACTCATAAAAATTACTTATTAAAACAAATAGTTTCACTTTAAGTGAAAAGCAAAATAATTTCTTCATCCACTTTTAAATAAACTTTTTAAGTAACCTCAATTTTTTTTTTTTTTTAATTCTTTGAATTCATACCCAGCTTCTTTATTTCCGTTTCAAATTTTCCAATTAATTTCTTTTGTATTTTCTCTTTACTTCATATTAGCCTCCTGAATTCGTATTTAAAATCAAATCTTTTGATTATTCAAAATTACTTATTCTACCATCTGTTTGAATGTCATAAATGATCCTTGGTGCTTTTCCATTAGCCGGTCGCAAGCAAAAAATTGCCATTTGCGATGTTTCGCTAGTGCCTGGCTAACAAAAAAATACCCAATTCTTTTTTAAATAATTGTTTGTTCCTTTTAATTCTCCCATACATAATATCTTTAATCAAAAATTCCCACACAACAGTACTGATATCATGAGAATTTATCACTATTATTTTTAAAGGTTTCAAAAATAAATCAGACCAAAACACTCCCTTCTTTAAAAAATGAAAAACATTTTTGAAAGTTTTATTAAGATTGTTATTAATTACATTGCTTAGCTTAGGGTAATTAAATTTAGAAAAGTTCTTTTAACTTTAAAAGAAAGCTGCAGTCACTATGATTGTTTTGGAATCATTAGACTTTGGAGGTAGAGAATTGGGCTAAACCTAAATTTCACCCAAATGTTGCAAAAAGAACAATATGAATCACCAATCACACTCATACTTGGTGCAAAATGCACTCAAAATTTTCAGTGACTTTTAGATCTGAATTTTCTAGAAATATAAAATCTGTTGACTTTTCCCTGATATCCTGGTTCTTGCCAGTCAAATGAGAATACAAATATAAATCTACTTTTCTTTAATAAATTTTGACATTTAATTGCATCTGTGTTCGATATTCATAATTGTGTAAAACAGATTCACAAATATAAAAGCTTAAAAATACAAATAGAGCTTCTTTTTTTTTTAATATTCTTCAAAGAAAAATATTACTGAATCTAAACTGGTGTCATTCTGCCACTTCTTCTAAAAAATCCTTACATTTATCCATAAAATAATTTTAAAATGTACAAAAGTAATTTTGAGTATCTAGTATTAAACAAATAGTTTTCTTTCCTTAACATTCTTTCTTATTTATACAATACAGTGTTGTTTTCCTAGTTCTTATAAGAATTCACATCAAAGCTAAAGGCAAAATTTCAAAAGTCACGACCAAGTCCATAAATGGGAATGTCTCTTCTTTTTCATTACTTTATTTATCACATGCCAATGCAATAAGATATATTTGTACTTTGTGGAATAATGAAAAAAAGTTCTTATACAAATGAATATGTATTTTGAATGCTTTATTTATCTAGTGCCAAAACCACATATTGAATTTAATCTACACCTATTTTTTAGTTATTACTTTTCTAAAGTGAATATACAGATCAAATGGCAATTCAAAGTCATATTTAGAACAAAAGTAGTACTGATGATAAAAGAGTACTAAGCTTTATCCTTCTAATCCTTCATATATATTTCTTTCTTTCAGTTATTGTGTTTACATACATATAAACAGATACACTTCTCTATGGAAATCATTCAAAATCTGAGCGCATTCTATAATCTGATGTACATATCAAATTTAATCCATCAAGGTGAAAAGTATTTTTCAATTGTGTTCACAAGGATAATAAATAACAGATTTTTCAGACTAACAGAAGTTTAATGAGTGGAAAATCTCCAATTTTGAATTTTACTTGCAATACAATACTTATTTGTTATTAGATACTGCATAAAGGAAAACAGAAAATCTATGTTCATCCAAGTATGAAATTCAAATCTCATTCAATTGCTTAAACTATTACAATATATATATCAATTTATTTAATTTTTATACATAACTTTTCTCATTTAAATACATATTAATTTAATTATAAAAGTTTACAAAAGACTCCATTTTTTTAAAAAAAGAAACAAATATTATCACAAAGATTTTTAACTTCATGAACAATCAAACAGTACATTGAATTATAAATTCCATAAAACATACCTTTTTAATATCATCTAAAGTATGGATTTCAGGAGATAAACCTCCATGAACACATAGAAATTGCTGATTCATTAAAGCAGCAAGGGGTAAACAGTCAAACGCTTCCATGCATGCATCATACACCCGCTCGGAATATTTTATTTTACCTAAAAATTTAAAAAAGTAAATATATTAACGACATATCATAGCCTTTATGTATTTATTTTAAAATATAAATTTACTTACATTCAGTTTTAAAAGTAAAGTATTCTGTTAAATGCCTACATTCATGATTTCCTCTCAAGAGAAATAATGTGGTAGGATAGCAGATCTTTAAGGACCATAAATATAATACACACTAAAAAGAAAATTATATTTTTTATACACTTTGGAAAGTGAAACTTTTATAGAAAGAATTAAAATTATGAAAAATATACCTCAATACTGAAATATCCTCTATCAACATAATCACCAAGAAAAAGGTATTTTGTTGATGCTGGTGATCCACCAACTTCAAATAATTTCATTAAGTCAAAGAACTGTCCATGAATATCACCACAAACTGAGAGAAGAAAAACAAAATAATTAAGCTAACATTAAAAATAAGCATTTTATTCTTAATCATATGTGTAAAATGTCTGTTACAAAATATAACAAATACAGGTACTTGTTAATATTTGGGTTCCATTACCAAGAAACTGATATATATTGCCAAGTTTGTTTGCATTATGTATAAGGAAGTAAACAATTCTTATCACAATCTGAATGTTGCCAAGTAAATTTATGACCATAAATATCAATAAGTACATTGTTACTTATACCTGAAGAAAAAAAAGTACCAAAGGAAAATCAAGGAGTGAACAAAGATGAGAGAATTCTTTTACATCAAAATTATTTATTTACACCTTCAGGAACTCAAGACATCCTCAAATATCTTTTACAATTTGCTACAGTGTACTATTTTTTTTATATTTGAATCATGTAACTACATATATATGTTAAATTACAATATGATTTCAAATGAATAAATCATTTTTCAAAGACTATAAATAATAAAATAATACTTTAAAAATACTAAGAAAATTATTGCAAATATCATCTAAAGTTCAGTAATAATTTGTAATGTTAGAGGAATAAGTTCAAAAGAAAGTAACTGCTGTTTCTAACAAATATCTCTCTACATATTGAATAACACTGATTTCCTTTACTAAAAACTTGTGTATAAAACTTATTTAGTAGTCATGCAAGTGGGGGAAAACTTACAGATGTGTATTCAGAAAACATATAATGGCTGAAGAGTTTATTCTTTAGCTATGAGTCAATTCTCAGACAAAAAGTTTATTCTCCAACTAAATACAAGAGTTGAATTCTGTGAAATAAGTTGGATATAGAGGAAATATTACATTAAAGAAAATTTAATAAAGAGAAAATGTTTTCATTTTCCTTAAAACTGAAAATTTTATAATGCAGTAAAAATAAAAGTCCAGCAATCTCTTGATTATTCTCAAATATATTAAATGGTTTATGGATTATCTGCCCAAGGGATTTTATTCTATATTTTCATTCTACAATTGAAGTAGTAAATTTCAAATAAGGATAATCTGAATTAAAATGATAGCCTATAACAAAAATTATAAATTGGATCACAATTAAAAGTAAGAAAAAAATATAGTTTAAAGATTCTATCATTAATTTTTCACAACTATTTAATATTTGAAATATTTTAAAGTGAAAACAAACTTTCACAATATGATTTTTTTTTACTAACTATACTTTAAAGAAAAGAGAGAAAAGAAAAAATGTAGTTAAAAAAAAGCTTTTTAAAGCTACTTGAACTATTTCAAAAATGTGTAAAAAACAAAACTAATTGCTGGAGTTGAATGAAAATGGAATAATTTTTTGTACCATATAAATACTAATTCACTAACTATAAATGTTAATATCATGTATTAAACATAAGTATTGATGGTGTCTTAATGTTAAACAATACTACAAAACATTAATAATTTAATGCTATACCCACTTTTTTCTATTAATATTCAAAGTTTTCTACCATATTAATAGTTGTGAAAATAAAAATAGATAAAGCATGTATGGAGCCACATAAAATAATTGATAAATCTTTCAACTAAATTAAAAAATAAATAACTATATCATGCATATGAATAATAAATGATTGAAAGGAAGGGACATCAAAATCCCTTGAAAAACAAACTTTAAGACAGATGAATTCTACTTGAAATGATGTAATCTAATGTTTTTCCCCCCTCCTTCTCAAATAATAGTCCTAAAAAATCTTATTTATGATCAGAGTAAATAAAAAAAACTAGATTATTTTCTATTAAAAGTCATAACTTTTGAAAATATATTTTTCTTCATTGATTGTTTTCTAACTGTAAAAGTGAATATCATTACAATAATTCCTATTTTAATCTTTTCAACAATAGTTAGAAAAGTTTCCAAAATAAACAATCCATTTTTTTCCCAAAATTTATTTTTTTTAAAAAAATGTATTTATAAACTTTGCTTTGAACTAACATTTATTTAACTATTCTATAATCAATACACAGTTAGAATAATTTCCCTATTATCTTTCATTAATCTCTCAGGCTACCTCAGCAAGCCCTAGTTTAAAGCATTAAGATTCCACATACCACACCCATTTCCTGGGCACACCCAGCAATTTCCACTAAACATATACAAGATGATGGTTAATATTGCAAAGCTAGCTTACTCAAGACAGAAAGAAAAAAAAGGAATTGAATAAGCAGGTACAAAACAACTCTTAATAAAGAAAAGAGTGGAACACAGCCACTCCCACATCAACCAAAGCATCTTGGAAAGAAAGAAATACACTCATTACTTTGAGATTAAATATTTCTCATATTGACTTTTATTAAACTGTAAATTGTGCCAGAAAGTCTTAATTGATTTTCTTTTCTTTTCTTTTTTTTCATTTTTTTACAATTAAATGACAAAAGGATGTTAAAATAAAATCCATCAAACTAATTTAATATGCTTTAAAGCATTTGGGGAAAATGCAATATTAAGAAACCAAGAAATGCAGAAGCTGGCATGCTTTGAATGAAATGTGTAACAGGAGAAGTGACAAAACTATAGATGTCAGGGGTAGAGTAGTTAAAAATAGCGAATCCTAAAAGAGAGACTTTTTTTCCCCTCCCTCCTTCAACTTCAGACGTACCTCAAGTTTCTTAAATGAGTAGGATTGTGCTAAACATAAAAACAAGAAATGCTTTTTGGAACAAAATCAGAAGAAAAATTCTTCTAAGAATAACATAGACATAAAAGTATCAAAAAACAAAAGAGCGAAATATCTAACATAGCATAACAAAATATTTACCTCATACTTCAAAAATGAAAATTAAAAAAAAAAATGCTATTGCTATTTTAAAATTACATATGCAACTTCTAAAAAATATATTCAAAATTACACGAGTTTATTAAATTAATAAAAATTGCTTTTGTATAAATATAACCATAAAATATACAGTTTTGTAATTGTAAAATCTAAAGCATTTCCTACATATTAAATTCATAATTAAGTGTATCTATAGCTAAAATTAAAAAATAATAATGCTAAATTAATTGAACATAAAAGTAAAACACATAAAATTAATTTAAATAAATATGATAGGCTGCATTAATAAAAATATTTGACCAGATTAGATTGAGTAAGATCTTTATATTGAGTTATTTGTGTAAATCATGCAAAATATCTAAATAACCTAGTATTGAAGATTAATGAGCAAAGGCCAGGAATAAAATGATAAAGAAATAATGATTTGCTAACTAAATTTATAATACATCATTCAACAAAAAATTTATTCTTTTCTTTTCTTTTTTTTCAGAAACATGACAATGCAATAAATTTTACAATGTAAAATATTTGGTTTCTTAAATTATTCCTCAATACTAAGAATTACAATCTTTGATCTATAAATCAATCATCAAAGAATATAGTATGTATAAAAACTGATTAATGCAAAATTAATTAAGAGATTACTGATCAAGAAAGGTTGTCAGGTTTTTATTTCCATTTTTTTTAAAAATATTATTTGGAAAATATCATGTAATTCTTTTCGAATAAGCATTTATTTCCATCACACTGTTTAGTAAAGTTTTGTTTTTAATTAAATTTGCAACATCCCATTCATTACATAAAAAATAACAAAAAATTTATCAATCTGGAAAGATTAGAATTCAAATGATTTTGGAAATATGAAACTGATCAGGGGGGAAAAAAGAGAGATTATGGTACCATTTTATTTATAGGCTAGTTTATAATAAGCTTTCAAATAAGTTAGTTAAATTCTCAAAAATTAGGACCCCGTACCTTGTTACGTTGATTCCCCTAGTGGGAAAAATAATAAGTGTCAAGGGGGAAATATGTATATAATTTGAAACAAATTTCTTTCATCTTTATTCATTAACAAACATAAAAGCCTAAACTAGTTTCTATGAAAATATTTCATTTGCAAAATAACAAAATATTATGCACTCCATATTAATTATATTTGAGAATATAATGCAATGGGAATTCCTTAAAATATATAAATAAAATGCTATTATTTCATTTTTTGTATGCTATTATTCATATTTACATTTCTAATAATTTAAATATTTTTTCAATTTTTTTAACTTTAATATAACTAGTTTTAAATTTCCAAATTTCATTGACAAAAATATAATTTATGTTCTTTACAGTTTATCAGTCAACATTCAATGTCTAGAAGCAATAGTATTTTAACTTATATAAACGAACAGAACCTGTAGATAGTGGAAGTATCTAACCTTGATGAATGTGAAAAATCAAGAAACAAAAATAATCTTTAACCAATCAACATATAAATCCTGATTAAATAAATTTAGTAGTAGAGGCAATACTATTAAAATACTACTAGTAAGCAGTAGGCTAGGAAAACACACACACATACAATTTGTTCCAATGCAGGCTTTATGATAAATAGATATATGTTAATGTAACAGAATAAACAATGAGTGATCGCTATTGAAAACAGAATAATAGTTATGACTGAGTTTTGAATGAAAAATAAAATAATTGTTTTAAATTTGTATTCTTTTTTAACATAGTAACATTTTTACAAAAATGCAAATGAATAATCAAATGTTTCTCTGATTAGGACCACTTTTAAACTCATATTTTAAATACAAATTCAATTTTAAATAATTTTAAAAAAATATTTCATATGCAAACAAATTTCAAAATACGCTTGCATCAAATTATATGATGAATAAGAATTTACTTCTAATTAAAATATAAGAAAAACTATTACACATTTTCAATTTACTAATTTAACTTTATTTGTTACTGTATTTATTACAATTTAGGGTTTATTATATTTATCTATTTTGCTTCACTTACTTATTTAAATTCTTTCCAAAATTAATTAATTTTGAAAACAAAATAATTAATTCAAAATTAATTTTGAAAATGGATTAGATATTTACAAATTATTTTAACAAAAAAAATCAAGTAAAAATGTCTTTTAAAAGACTATTTAGAGATTTATTACATGTCAGCAAAAAAAGACACATGATCATATCACAAAAGAAAATTTTTGCAGCTAACTACATGAAAGTTAATTATTTCAACTTACCAGTAACAGGTGCTTCAATATCTATCATTGTTTTTTCTTGTCGTAAAAGGGCTGCTCCATCATTAATAATTTTGAGCGCTGCAGCCTCTTCTATACGTCCTTCTAATACAAAGTGTTGTTTTAGAACATCTGTGCGAGGTTTTTGGGTTTTAGGGTCAAAAACTTCAGCTGATGTAAGTTTATGACTAGGAGGGAATGGAACACCTATAAAAAATTATCAAAATTAATAATTGACTAATAAAAAAATTAAACTAAGTATACATGGAATTAAACTCCATCATATGTAAATTTTTTTTATTGTATTGGAAAGTATGAGAAAATAAAATGTCAAATTTCTTTTTTGCTAATAGTTAAAATAGTTAAATATTTTTGCTAAAAGTTCAATTATCTACAAGTTTAAAAAACATTAATATAAACAGTAGAGGTAATTTAAGAGACATTTGTACAGACTGTTCCATAAATAATTTTGGTAGTTATTTGTTAGCCGGACGCCACACAAAAAAAATTGGCAAGAAAATTTGGCGGAATTCTACTTTATTTGGTGATTTTTCACTTTAAAATCACTGTAAGAAATTTGGCAGAATTCTACATTATTTGGCAATTTTTTGCTAGCACCAGGCTAATGGAAAAGTACCATAATTTCAGTTTTATTATAAAAGACAGACTTTTAAAGAATTGCAAAACTACACTAGCACATAAAAGATTGATTTTAAATATCTGTTACAAGCTTGATGTATTTTATATAATATTTCCCAGAGCATTTAAGAAAATTAAAAATTATTCTTTAAATAACTTAAGGCTAGAAATTATTGTATAATATATTATAAAAACTTAATAAAAAAATCAAAGGACACTAATAATTCACTAGTAAATTCTTATAATAGATTCAAAATTTAATAATATAAGAATTATAAATTACAAGACTAAATTTTAATTCTACCAAATAATATCTTCTGAATGTAAACTATGAATAAACAAGTATGAATTATTATAATAATCAGATGATTTTTTATATAAAAAAATTATTGTTCTTATCATATAATTTGACTTTAAAATAATAAAGTCCATTCATGATAAACTAAAATACATTTTAAATTAAAAAGCAGAGTTAAATTATTTATAAGAAATTATTTAATATTGCATCAAGGAATAAAGTATGACCTAATAATAAATTTTATTTGAAACATTAATTCTAATAAGCAATATAAACTGATTTGCAAGATTTAAATCTTCTAACAACCAATAAAATCAAGGAATCAAGATTGAAATAAAAAATTACACAGTATCCCATACCCAAAATTTAATATTAATAGATTCAAATTCCCTAAAAAAAATCAATGCCCCTATGATTACAAGAAAATGTATGACACATTTTCAGTGGAAGTGAAAAGCAAATTCAGATCTTAAATACTAATGAATTACTGCTAAATTTATTAAATATAATTTTTTTTATTCTTATTAGTTTGTAAATATAGTCATAAATAGAGAAACAGAAGAAAAAAAACAGAAAAAAATGCAAATATAAACACATTCTGAAATAGAGATTTCTTAAATAAAACTACGAATTACACATCTAATTCAATGAAGTTGACAGTTGAGGGAGGGGGAAGGAGTGGAAAATTGCCAAAACATTGAAGAGCTTCGATCTAAGCACATCTACATAGCATTTTACTCAAAATCATAAGCAAAATTTAGTTTTAAACAAAAGTAATTTTATCGATTTAAAAATAATTAATATATATACATCACAAGTTTTCTCAGACAGCCTATCTGATAATTCTCTGTTCCCATTACCTTTTATTCAAATGCTTTAAATTATTTTCATCAAATTTTGATATCCAAAACTTACAAAAACTAAAGTATTATGGGCAGCAAAATAATTTTTACAGCAAATAATGACATTCATGAATGTAGATACATAACTTTTACAGCAAAAAGCATTAAAAATCAAAATTTGAAAAATCGAGGACACAATCAACTTCTAACAACTACAATAAAATTGTAAAGGATCATTAAAAAAAAATACCAATCACATTTTGCCAGAAAATGTAAAATATTCTCATAATAAAATATTTGTAAGAAACCACGAAGATTTCTTACTAACATCAGATTTTATTATTCTGACTGGAACAGGTTTGTTCACAGAGTAAGAAAACAGCATATCTACATTTGCTTCTCTCAAGATCACTAGATATCAGGATAATTTGTTTCAAAACGGCAATTTTGGCAAGTTTCTACGCATGATGTTGAAAATTATATATATATATATATATATATAGGAGTGTTTCTATCACAACTATTCAACTTATTAATATTCATTCAAAGATTTCTTGAAACAGAATTTTACAGGAATTGATAATGAATACTTGATATAATGGACTGTCATTCCATTATGGTATTGAGAATTGGTATTATATAGCATTGAGATATTATTTAAATTACTACTTTGAAAGTAATAAATGACAAAATTCAGATTTCAGGACTACAAGAAATGGTAGTAACAATAGATTTCAAAAAATTAATCATATTTTAAGTTTAAAAATATATTTTATGAGATTGCATTAATTTTTTAAAATTGAGACAACTGCATTATATTATAAATAAAATGAACTATGTGCTTTACAGACTAAATCTGCATAATTCACAATAATTTAATGGAAATAAATATCTTTAAATATATAAAGGGAATATTTTTTAATAAATTAAGCATTTATAAATATTTTTTCATAAATTTTTTAATAAAAAAATCAGGTAATAATCTCAGCAATTAATTCATAAAATTCAAAGAAGAGCCAATCATAATAAAATAAAATATAAATTTAAAAATTAAATATATTTTTGAAAAATTATGAATATAATAAAATCAGAATCAAAAGATTCTAAAACCATAGAAGAATATGCAACAAAATTTTAAATTATGATATATTTTATAACTCTTTTTTAATGAACGATCAATTATTATTATATAATAATTAATGTAATGCAAGTTTGATATTTCTAAAGTAATTTTAATTAAATAAATTTTCAAACAGAATAATACTAAAAATATGTATTAAAAAGTAAATAGTAATTAAAAAAATCAGCCCATAATGTGTAAACCTGTTTCAATAACAATCAGTCAAGTTACCCTATAGTTAATCAATACAGAAAGATGGAATTTTTTTTAATTATTTATTTACTTATATTATTATTTACCAAATACTTAATGTTGAAGTTAGAATATAAGCACACAAGAATCTGTAATTTTAGTTGTCATTTGCTTATAAAAACTTCACTAAATCAAAAATCTCCCCCTCAAACAAATATGACTTCTTAGATTCTTGAAAAGAATCAACAGCTCAAACTGCTTCAAACAAATTAATTCTAATAAATTAGATTTTAACAGCAGTTATTTTTTTACACAAATGGAGATACCAAATTCTTAATTCTGCTTGTTATAAAATATATTTTCAGTCAATATTTGATACATTCAAAATATTGTTATATACAATATATTTAAAACTATTTTGCAAACAAAATAGTCAGTGATAATAAAAAAAAATATCTTTTTTAATTACAAGAGACTATAAATAATATTAATGTATAAATTTTGTAAAAAATTATGTGTCAAAATTTTTAAAAATCCAATATTGTACAGTGAAAATAAAAAATAGCAAAACAAAAAAAAAAAAAACATATGAACTAGGAAATTGCATTTAGAAAACTACAAAAAAAAAAATCCAACTTTTGTAAGCCAAATATCAATTTATATAATGAAAAGCATAGAAAATAAGTTAAATATACAAAAAAAAAAGGAAATTTATAAGATATGACTCAAAAGGGAAAAAGATGATGAACATTTATACACAATTATCTATATGTTCAAATATACATATATATATGTATACTTTTTCAGAATATATTAAGTATATTCAGTACACCTACCAAACTAAAAGAGGATATATTCTAAGAATTATTAAATATTATTCAATATACCTGCAAAACTAAAAGCAAATATATTCATTCTTATTACAATTAAAGGTAAATTTTTTCATGCGAAAAGAATGATATTTCTCTATAATTTGTTTTCTCCTATTAATGCACTCTAAACATTTTTTTTTTTTTTTTTTTACAAATTTAAATGGAATATAAGATGAGACCATGATCATAAAAAGTTTTAAAATTAAATACTACACTACATAGAATCTGCTAACTGATTCTCAAAGAATAAAAAGTAAAGACCAAAAACAAAATATTACATGAATTTAAAAGGATAAAATACAGATCAGTATCTGAAAAAAACCAATAGAATACTTTTAAAAGTTTTTCGAGTTTTCTTCAAGAAAATCCAAATTTGTTTATATTTTCTGTATCTTATGTTAACATTCTAATGTATCTGAAATTTCTCTACAGAATTTTGAATCTAAGATGATATGTTTTAAAATATTTTTCATCACAACTCTTATTCCTTTAATTTATATATTGTTGATTATTAAGTTAAAAAATCAGCGGATAGAAATTTCAATTTTTTAATTATCTGTGTGCAATATTGTCCTGATCAGTTAAAAAAATATTATTTTAAAAAACTTATATTTTTATGAGCATTTAAGTTTCAAAATACATATGCGAGCTATATACTAATTACAGCATATAACTGATTACATCCTTCCTTAAGTCAGCTAATATCTCACATTTGCCACAAAACAATGAATAAATTTATTTTTGAAATTTAATGCATCACTCAAAGTAATCAAAATACAAAGAAAAATTTTAAAAAAACTAATAAGTAATAAATTTTTGAAGGAAAAAAAACCATTAATATTGGGGGCCAATGAATACATATTGCAAGGAACAATCACCTCTTTATAAAAATGTCTTGTGCTATTTGGATTGATGTATAAAATATTTTATCTCAGTATTAAATTCAAATTTTAGTTAGGTAACCTTAGAAATCACTTTCAACTTAAATAAAATGGGATAAAATTAGTTTTAAAAAATATTTTTATTTAGTTCGAAAATTACAAGGAGAAAATTAATAAAAATAATGTAAAAAAAAATAAAAATACATTTTTTTCTCTTAAATAAAACTGGTACAAATTGAGCATCTGAATTATAAGGTGTCCACCCAAATTCAGAAAAGTCAGCTGATCTATAAACACATGGCCGGGAATGTAAAGAAAAAAATATATGTATCCAACCACTACACTTAATAAAACTCAATTAATGCGCAGTCACTATGTCGAGAAACAAAAATGCACAAGTCTCTAAATAATTATTTGCGCAGAATTTCATCTCCAAATTATTGACCTAATTCCGAAAAATGCATGTTAAATGAGCGATTGCGATCGTCAAGGCCAGTAATACTCTCCTACGGTAGCATGGGAAATGCAGTCCATGGGGAGGATTTCGAATATTTTGAAACATAAGCATGATACAGAAATACAATCCGAAATCGAAAATGTGTAAAAACGGTGAATATAAGCATTAAAAAATATTATGTTCGATCATACTTCAAACTAAGCCTAAGACAGAAAGCATACTTACTTTTCACTACACGATCCGATGAGTTGTATTTTGTACTGTTCGCCGACATATTAAAGCTATCCTTTTTCTTTTCACGTTACTAAAGACATAAACAACACTTAGTGCTTACCACAACCACAAAGATGTAATCCTATACCGCTAAGGGTACCACAAACGTCGTAAACAACAAATTTCTTCTTGCATTTCTCCAATGCGCATAATTATTCGCGCAAGCAATCTAATCCAATCTCAGACCATCTCCGTACGCGGAGGGCCAAAACATTGTTGTAGAAGAAATTGTATTCCAACCACGCCTCCAAACAACTAAAGTTTCCTTACTGAGTTAAACGTCCTTACACATGTCCGCTACCAGCCCTATCAGTTTAATTTGTGGAGATTTGATAAGTAACGCAATGTATATTAAATATGACAACCAACTGACATAACACTACAAATGCAGTGATGCCAGTTTGTTTTTTAAACAATCCAACTCAAAAGTAGCGAAAGGTCAATTTGATCGCTCCAATATTCATGCCGCTGATTTGCACCGAGTTCGTGATTCAGTTTTATATTTTTTAAAATTCTAAACAGGAAATAATGACTTGATTTGCTGGTTTCAACCAGCTGTAACTGAACAATTTTCAAGTTAAGAGAAAATGAGGCTTCCGTGCTTTTCGAGAGCACCATCTAGTGACGCACTTCGAAACTGAAACTGAAGATTCTTGGGGCTATAGAATCAAATAAAAATCAGTCAATTCAGCAAAATAACTATTTATTTGACATTGAGAAACAATCAAATTAATCAAAGTATTTTAAACTATTTTAATAATCATTTACATTATAGTCTGGAACTTTCTTATGTAAAAATTGAAAGTTTCTCTTTTAATAAGAATTGCGTAAGTAGGAGGCCGATATACATTCACCGTACTCCAATTTATGATTTCTGAAAAAAAAAGTAAGAAAGAAATGTTTCTTTCAGAAAATAGACTATTTTATGATGAATTTAAATCAAATTAATAATTTAGACGGAAGCAACAAGATAGTCGAATCCGATAATGTATAATGTAATCGTGTAGTTGTTCAAAAATTGAATGTTTAGATCCAAAATGTTTTAAGAGTTCAGTTTCCTTTTTCAGTTGATTTAATTTTAATCAAATAAACGTTTTTCTTCTGTATTTATAATAAACAAATCCCTAGTATTTCTCAATCTTGAAACCGGAAAGATGTAGGATATTGGGATTTATAGCTACAATGGCTGTTATCTCCGATTTCTAGATGTAGAGAGCAAAAGAGTTTTATCAATAAACAAAAGATCACACGTACCAAAAAAAAATTGTCGTTCTACTCAGTTAATTTCCCAATCTGTTCAAACGGATAAAATTTCAACATCATTGTTCAGAAGTTGTAATGAATAGTTCCACTGCTACAATTCTTATCTTTCTTCTTAAAAGTGAAAAAGATTTTTAAAAATATATATTAATGATAATAAAATTTTTATAAATCGTGTAAAATGAAAGTATAAAATGAATACAAGCAGGTAAATGACACATATTTTCATTGAACAGAGAAAATACAGTCCAGTTAATATTACATAATTTATAGGTTTTCTATTGACATTAAGATGACAGTGGATGCGCTCGAATTGTAGAAGAAATAAAAAGAAAGAATTACTGAAAATAAAGAACTTTTGAGATATTCAAAAATAAACTTTAGATAAGGATAATTTATAGAGTCATACATCAAATTTGAAAACTATCCTGACCAAAAAAGTTTAAGCTCTTAACTTTTGTATCACTTAGAATTCTAATCATCTGTCCTTGATGATATAATATGAATAAATGAGGAATGCTTTTTTTTAATAACGAGTACAATGGGTAGATCGTTTGTTATAGAGTAGAATATTTGTTCGTAAATTATAAATATATCTGAATATTTAAGAGTTATTTCAAATGCCAAGTGTAGTATCGTAGTTCGAAATCAAATATTGAGGTCACTTAATACTTGATACTGAATTTTCAAGCATTAGTGAATTGAATGTTCCCGCATTAGCAAAGATTGAATGATGATCTACATTTTTGATGAAATTCGTTTTGTAACAGTAAGGAAGACAAGTTTATAATTAAACATGAAACTGTGCCATTCTTCTCTCTTCTTTAACAACATACAGGACAGGATTATGTGACAGGCGATTGCCAAGAAGCTTACATATTTAAGGGGCTCCAGAGATTTTTTAGAGGTAATTTGAAAGTTACTTAATATTGTGATTTAATTTAATCATAAAAGTCGTACAATCGAGTTTACTCAAATTAAAATCAAGTTTTGTTTAAATTAATTAGGACAGGATTATTTGACAGGCGATTGCCAAGAAGCTTACATATTTAAGAGGCTCCAGAGATTTTTTAGAGGTAATTTGAAAGTTACTTAATATTGTGATTTAATTTAATCATAAAAGTCGTACAATCGAGCTTACTCAAATTAAAATCACGTTTTGTTTAAATTAATTTGGGAACATTGTTCTAATATCTTTCTTAATTAATTACCACTTGAGATTTTTTATATTTTATATCTTTATAAAATGTGATGATTTATGACTTAAAAATATTTGATCCTATTATTTAATAATATTTTAAAAAATAGTATGGAAAAAAGTCAATCTTTTTTTTTTCAATAATTTACTGTTAAATTTCAACTAAGCATTTTTTTAAAAAATACATCACTAACATATACCAAATTTTGAGAAAGCGATTGAAGTACCTTGCTTTTCGAGTTTTCCACAATTTGTAAGAAATAAGAGATTAAATTAAAATAGATACAAAAAATTGCGTTTGAAATTTTTAAGAGGAAAAGGATCTCCAAAAGGTTGAACATCATTCTCCTTTCATTCTCTGAGCACATGATGAATCGCGTTTAAATAAATGCATACTTTGTGTATTTTAATTTAGACATTAAAGCTTAGTGTGTCGCTTTCTTTATCGTGTAATTTTTAAGTATAAAAGCTCAGTTTCCAATTTACATAGCTAAGGGACGATGTGAATTGTTTCACCGTGTAGTTGAAAGTGTGTCCTTTTTATGACTACTAAGGATGTTGCGAACAGTGTACGAAGGGTTTCGCTTCCAAATCCTTAGTTTTTTCCCCAAGACGGAATTTTAACCAACAATCAGTAATATTTGAAAGGACAATTGAATATTATAGATAATCTTTTTTTAAAAAAAGTCAAGGCGGTATTTCTTTCGCATTTACGACAGTGGGTTAAATGAAAGTGAGCCAGCCCCCCCCCCCCCTGGGCAAGAATAGTTCGGTCCATTATCTGTGACGCACACACTAGCACAGAGACATCCCTTATTTATGAAAGTGACACAAAATTGTGAGGTTAAAGCTCTTTAAGACGCTCATACATTGGATTGAAGACGGTGTAACTTTTTTGGCTAGGGCTCAGATATTTGTAATATTGTTCTAATAATTCCCCCCCCCCTAGGGCTAGTAATATTTTGTTGTGTGTTTTGTTGTGCACAAAAATATTTTGTTAGAAATTTTTTTCGGAGAAGAGCTCTCACATTTTTTTTTCTTATTGGCAATTTTTCCTTATATTGCTATACGTTTCGAGATTAATTTACGAACGTGTACAAATTAGTTCTAGACACTGCTAGACAAAAAAAAAAAAAAAAACTTCTATGCAATTTATCAAAAATTTATTGCTTTCAAACTTTAAAAATTAAATTTATATAAAAAAAATATTCTGCAATTTATATAAGCGTCCTCTTTCAAAATGCGCAAATGGCATTTGCAAAAGGAATCTTTTTATATTTTCAAAATATTCCAATTATTACTAGATATTTCATTTTTTCTTTCTCATTATGCATAATAAGAATTACTTAGATTTTTTAAAAATACAAATCGGTTCAAAATAACTGGAAACATACAAGAAAAATAGTTATGAAATATTTTAACATATGCAAACGTATCATAAACATTATAAATGTTTATTATTATTATCATGTGAAAACATGATGTTTTGGTTAAAGAGGTTTTGATGTCTCCGAAATTTACGGGCAAAAAATAAAGATTACAGGCCGCCGGAAGTTATCGGTTGAAGAATTTTTTTAACCTGCTTTTATCAGTATTGAATTATTATTACGTATTCTTTCTGACAACAGGTGCGTTTTTAAAAGATTGACGTGGAACTATAACATCATAGTTGTTATTTCATCTCAAAAACGGTCGAGCTTCAAAATTTTGTTTGTCAGGTAGAAAAATCGAAAATGAAAATTAAAAAAAATTATTATTATATACATGTATACCTATCTATATTTTATTGAGGGATAGAGACAGATAGTGAAGTCCCGTTATTGTTTCAAGCCGGTTTAAATAGGCTAATGATTTAAATTAATTAAGAAAAATAATGACTTAAAAATAATAATGTTCTCACATGATAACTTGAAATTGGCGATTGTAAATGATTTCACTTTTTTTTAATTTTTATTTCAGTCATTAATATGATATCTTTTATTATTTTTATAATTATTATTTAACTTTATTAGCATTGAAACAGTACTACATAAGTATTCAAAAAATCCATGCTTTAACTTACTATATTTATATTTATATGTGTCGAAAATATTATTACAGATTAATAATATTTTCGACTATAATTATTTAAAATAATCAAAAATTTTGATAAGTTTTTCAATTACTATAAATAATACAAGATTACATTAAAGTTTGTTTTCAGTAATTCAAATATAAAAATCAGCTGCTTATTTTCTGAAATATTCCTTTATAATTGAAATACAAAAACATTATGATATTGATTTGAATGTTCAAGCTCCAAATGGCTCCTTTACCAATGGTACGTTAAATCATTTACGAATTTTTTTTTTTAATATTTAACATCAGTTTTACCAGAAAACGCATTAAATAAAGAAAATAATTGGTGAAACGTTTATTAGGATTTGTCTCTTTTTCAGTATGGTATTTTTTGAAAATTTAGCGGCACTGCATTATCAAAACACAAGGAGCAGTTATTTTATTTTATTCAATGTTATATTCATTCGTGTACTTCTAGCTATATAAAGTAATACTTGGTACAGAATTTTGAGGATGTTCTTTTTTCTCATTAATTAAAAGTTTTACGAATCATTTCTTCAACTGTCCATCGTAAGGAAGCGTTGATGGAAATGCAATCGAGGTAAAATCTATTACATGTATCTTTTTTTTTTTTTTTGCAATTTATTTATTATTTTTAAAAAACGCACTATTTTCATATCTAGAAATGTTTAGAGAAATGCTCAGCTTCCCGTTCTGTTATGTTTTTTTATTCCTCACAAATAATTCTATTGAAAACGTGAATTACCCAATTCAAAATGGTAAAATCATGATGAAAGCCTTCAGTTATTGCTGCATATCATTATAACTATTGAGGGAAATACTTAAATTTTCAAATATTGATCGCCTTTGGTTGTCATCAAAATTTTTATAAATTTCTTTACAAAATTGTTTTAACAATAAATTTAAGAAAAATTGGTAAAAAAATATTTTTTTTTTAAAAAAATTGACCTTTATTTTCTTATTGAGTATTTCAATGCTTAATTAAAAGTATCACTTTCCATGAGTTATGGTTTTAGTAGAATTCCTTCAACAGTTTTCTAAATATCTTAAAATTCGTTTAAAGAAAATTGGATATACTTTATTACAAATATAATGAGTAATAGTTAAAAGATAAAACGATAATTTTAATTTTAATGCTTGTTATCTACTTAATTTCATATAAATTTAACATTTTTAAATGAAAGAAAAATATGAATTCTTTTTTTAAATTTTATAACAAACTAGGAATATATAATAAATTAAATTCTCCCAGTATAAAGCTGAAACATAAATGGAAAAAAAAAAACACCTTCAGACATATTATTCTTGAAACTTATTTCATGAATTCTTAGAATTTTTTCCAACATAAAAAAAACTCATTAAAAATACATTTAGTGCAAAAGCTTTCATCAAAATATATATGAAGGAAAAAAAATTACGAAAATGTTAGCATTTTGGTATAAAAATCACGTGGACTGTATTTATTATTCATCAGAAAAAGAATTACTTCTAGCTAAATGAGCGGGCGTTCATCAAATAGAACTCATTTGCAGGAATACTAATGCGTTGTGGTAGAGACTTTTGTTTCCAAAACTTAGTTTATTAATTTTATCTTTTATTTTCTACGTATAATATTTAAATTTAAAAAACTAATTGTGAAGTGTTTAAATTCAGTGAATTACATTTAAACAATGAAAAATTTAAATTCTTGAATTTTTGAAGTATTATTTTATTTAAATATAAATATGTATAACAGGTTTTATTTATGCATAGATATGCGTCATATAGCATGTTTGTGTTATCTTTACTTATAATAAAACACGATGTGTGTGTCTGTGTGTGTTGGCTCTGTACAGGTCAGACCGTTCGACCTACAGCTACCAAATTTGGTATATGCATACCTTGGGTGCCAGGAATATGCACCTCGGAGCCCTTTTTTAAATTTTTAATTAAAATTTTAATTAATTAAAAATAAGCCAAATTTTATCGTTTTTTCGCTATAACTTCTGAAAATATTACAGCACAAAATTGTGTTTTGCACCACGTTAAAGCTAAAAAAATTAGCTTTTCAATGATACTAATGTTTTGACCTACGAATCAAAACTCTATTTTTAATGAATTTTTAAACATTTAATTTAATCGCTTTTTTTTCAACAATTTATTTCGCAAAAAAAAAAAAAATCTTCTCGAAAAACTTGAAAGATATAAGGTATTGGGATTTATAGCTACAATGGCTTTTATCCCCGGTTTCCAGAAGTTAATATTTAAAAAATCTTGTCAATAAACAAAAAAAAAAACCCCACACACACGCACAAAAAAAAAACAAATTGGAGTTTCACTCAGTTAACAGTTAAAAGCAGTTCCACTGGTGCACTTTAGTACATAATCGGAGGTTCCAATGAAGAGCAGATGTAAAAGAAGACGGAGCATTCTCGCAACACAGAGTGGTGAAAAAGGGACGAGTCACAAAGCAAGGTCACAACTGGATGTGGTCGAAAAACTTAGTAGATGTTGAAGTGCTTCAACTTGAAGAGAAGTTTGTAGATTAGTCTTGTTAGCAGTCATTTTGCACAACACGTTTTTGAAGGAGGTATCTTGTTTATCTAACTGGAGAAAAGACCACAATTTGTCTCTATAGTATGTATATTTTTTGCACGAGAGAAGTATGTGTTCAATATCATTGATGCTATAACAGTCGCGGCAAAGGGGATCACTATAAAGATTAAAACGGTTTAACAATCCTGGAGTTATAATAGTTTTACTGATTAGTCTGGCCAAAACAATATCTTCCCTTCGATTTTTTGACCACGGGGATAGTGCTGCAATGTTAGGGATGTCTCCCAGCGAGAAGAAGTATTTACTATTTCTATAATTGTTGATAGTGTTTTGATGCGATGATTTTTTCAGGTTCGAAATTACGAGTATATCTTCAGGAGAAATCCATTCAATACATGGTGTATTGTCTGTAACTTCTTTGGCTAAGCGGTCTGCAAGCTCGTTCCAGATTATATTTGAATGACCAGGTACCCACAGGAAGGATATTTTTTGGTTTAGTTAGTTAGTTTGGTTGGTTAGAGTTTCGCGTTTAGACGCTATACGGGGAATAATTTTGGGCCATTGCAGAGTAATATTTTTCTATAATGTGAGCGCTGAGTAAATATCTGTAAGAATCAAACAATCTTTTCCTGGGACTACAAGAACATCTAATGCTTCAGCAATGGCTAAACTTTCAGCAGTAAAAATGGAATTCACAGGATGGACTCGAAACATAAATTTTTGTTTGGGAGAAAAACCAACAATTGAAGTGTGATGTAGATTTTTGGATGCATCTGTAGCAATGATAAAATGATCAGGAAAGTAATTTCGAATACATTCATTAAAAAAGTTATTAATTTCAGTCAAGAGTAGATTTTTATTTTGAAATTTAAAATCCCTAAGAAAAATATCAAAGTGATTAGAGTTAATCGTTGGAATTTCAGGTAAGTTGATAATTTGGTTGGTAGAAGAATTTAAATTCTTGAAAATAAGCGAAATGGATTTTTTGTCTTTGGTAGTTATTTGAATTTCCTGGTTATTGTGGGAGTGCTCTGTTAGAAGTGGAGAATGTAAAGCGTTTGCTATATGCTTAATAAAAAATTGGGAAGCTAGTCGCTTGATTTTTTCAGAAAGAGTTTCCTGAGATGCAATTTTTAGAAGAACAACATTCAGGGTCCATTTTGGAAGACCTAAAGCAATTCTTAGGGCTATAATTTGAATAGTGTTGCATGCTTTAAATTCCGTATCGGAAAATCGGTTGATTACAGTGCAAGCGTAGTAAAAAAGGCTGAAAATACCGTTATTTGTGATATTTATAATATCTTTAGTTCTGGGGCCATGGTGTTTTGATGCGAAAATTTTTAGTGCATTTATCTTCTCGAGGATCTCAAAAAAATAAATAAATCAGCTTTTAACAAAATGTTGCCATCACATTTTCAGAAGTTCTGATTTAAAAAAAGTTAATTAATACCAAAAATAAAACAGAAAAATACGATTTTCATCACGTGATTATATGAAATGAAACAAATAGGAAATGTGATATTTTTTAAACAATAAATGCAAGAGAAAATTTTTCTTGATCGTTTGCAATATCAAAATTAACAATTCCATTAAAGAATTAAAGTAAATAAAAATACAAATTAAAAATATATTACAAAAGTGCGACAGTTAAAACTGAAAAAGAATTTTTAGAAAAGCACCAAACAATAATCTTCTGAGAGCGAGATTAATTATTTAAAAGCAAGAAATCTTAAACGAACTTTGAAAATGACGTCAATTTAAAGAAACGACGAACAAAAAGCAATTGATAATCAGTAGTAGTAAAATATTTTTGCATTTTTTTTTTAATTTTTGAAACAATAAGACATGTTTTGAATTGTTACTTTTACTTATGTGAAGAAGATATATCGTACAAATCAAAGAATTCGCCTTCGTGATTGTAATTTATCTCCGCATTTTAATGAATCATGCGAAATAAAAACGCATCTTCTTTCAACGAAGTAACGTAATATTAAAGCTATACTGGTAAAAGTAGGTCAGCTATTTGAAAAAGCATCTTCTTTCAAACAAGCATACGTAATAATTAATAATGCAAAATTTGTAAAAGCATATAAAACTATTTTTACCCGTATATTTCGGAGACATCAAAACTTTCTACCAAAACAATATGATGTTCTCTCACGAGAAAAAAATAAATCAACTATCATTCCAAATTAAACATATAAAAATGTCATTTTCGGTGCGTGTCTGTATAAAATGAAACAAATATGAAACATGGTATTTTTGGAAAATAAATGGATGAAAACTTTTTCTATGATATTTTAATATACATATGTTACTAATCCAATTAAACAATTTTATTTAAGGCAAATATGGCTTAACATCTACAAGGCATCTTCTGTAATCGGAGCCCAACGTCTAATTCTTAATTTTTGGGGGAGAGGCATAAATATCTTAGCAATTGGTCCAAGTGAAATATATAATTATAGACTTAGGGAAAAAATGCTGATGAATTAAATTTTTACATACATCATCTGCTCTGTGAATCATATTTGACAAAATATTCTTGAGACAATAAGTCCTTAAATAAAAAAGTGGCATTCCAATCAACTAAATCAATCATCAAAGCTGATCGATCTATGAAAATTTCAACATTACTATTCGATATAAACTGGCGATTTTAGATCCCTTTATCAAGATTTCAAAGAAGCCAATCGGAGTTACTCTAGAATAATTGGTGTAGATTATGATAGTGATGATTGTTCTAAACTTGCAATATTCGGAACTGAATAAATCAGCCAGATTTGAAGAAGATAGAAATGCTTATTTATTTATTTAGAAGTTGAAATATTAAGAATATTTTACAGATATGAATCTATAAGACCAAAGGAATTTAAACCATAATTTTTTTATATATGTTTATAAACCTAAAAAAATCTTATTATTGAGAGCATTTGTATACATCTCAAAATAAAATTAAAAACTGAAGGTTTCAATTAACCTGTGAAATTTTTGCTGAATAATTCCTTGAGATCTTATAAATTATTTAAAAAATTTATAATGTTTCAATTTCTGCAGTGAACATAAAACTTCAATGTCGGACTACTCTGCTTACAAATCTTAGTTTTATTCAAAGACATGCTTGGATTGAGTAAAGAGATCTTTATATTAATTGAAGTTCCATCATTTTCAATTTAATTTAAAAGTGAATTTTACGTGCACTGATAGAAAATCAGAGAGAGATGCGGACTTCAAAGATAAGACTGCTTAAGGCCTACATAATAGTATAAGTGAATTATAGGACTATCGAAATTTGAAGCTTAAAAATGTTTTGTTGAAAAACTTACTATGAGACCAAGTTATATAAAAATGATTTAACCCTTTAGTCGGCATTAATATTGGCGAACCGACTGGTCGCCAAAGGCGGCTAGTATTTAATAAGTTAGTAACGACAATATTCAGATCATACATTATTTCTGCAAAATTAAGGATTTTCTATTAATTTAATAAAAACATTCCTTGGGGGGGAGAAACGCACAAAAATACGAAAAAAAAATTGAAATTTTTAAAAAAAAGTTTTATTAGCATTTAATATTTTGAAAGTTCAGTGAATGTTTCATAAAAATCTCATCTTTTAAATGGAATATTAAATATTTTTAATGAACTCAAATACTTTTTTGATCATTTGTTAACAATAGAAATATAAATATTCTCACCTTTCTAGATGAAATTCTCCCTTTTCTAGGTTTCTTTTCTCGAATAAAATCAAGATAACTATAGTCATAAAGATTGACAGAAACCTATTAAGGAAACGATAGCAGTTTCTTCGTTCTACACTGGAACCAGCCAGCATTAAGGATCTTGTAATTTGATGAAAAAAGACGGTGAACCCACAAATAAAGGGATGAGAGGGTTAGTCTCATAAATTTTTGTCTGAGGGACAGAGGCGGTGATAGCAGGGGGGGGGGGAATCCCCCCGTCGGTAGTCTCTTGCCCCCCCCCCCTTTCATTAAAAGGCAAAGGAAAAGACTTGTCACTTCGGACACGTCAAATAAACGGTCCCTGTAAACGTTTCGTAAGTAAAATAAAGTTATACATCGAAATTTGTTTTTTTTGGGGGGGGGCAGGAATTCCTAAAGATTTATAGTTATTATTAATAATAGAATTTATGTGGAAAGAATATTTTTGCATTTATTATCATTTATAAATTTCTATGTTATTAAATCTATTGAATTACACTGAAGTCATGGGATGACTGTTAATATCGTGTCGGTCCTCCTTTTGCCCAGTGAAGTACAACAACTCGACTTGTCATGGAGTCCACAAGTCGTTGGAAGTCCTCTGCAGGAATATTGAGCCATGCTGTCTGTATAGACGTCCATAATTGTGAAAGTGTGGATGCTGCAGGAGTTTGGGCACGAACGGACCTTTCGATGATGTCCCGATATGTCCCGATGGGATTCATAACGGCCGATCTAGGTGGCCAGATCATGCGCTGGAATTGTCCGGAATGTTCTTCAAACCAATCGCGAACAGTTCTGGCCCGGTGACATGGCGCATTGTCATCCATAAAAATCCCATCGTTGTGTGGGTACGTGAAGTCCATGAATGGCTGCAAGTGATCTGCAAGCAGCTGAACATAACCATTTCCAGTCAATGATCGGTTCAGTTGCAACAAAGGACCGAGTCCATGCCATGTAAAAACAGTCCACACCATTATGCAGCCACCACCAGCTTGAACAGTGCCTTGCTGACAGTTTGGGTCCATGACTTCGTGGGGTCTGCGCCACACTCGAATTCTACCATCAGCTCGTAACAACTGAAATCGTGACTCATCTGACCACGCCACAGTTTTCCACTGGTCTAGGGACCAGTCGATAGGCTCACGACCCCAGGAGAGTCGCTGCAGGTGATGTCGTGCTGTCAGTAAAGGAACTCGAGTCGGTCTTCTGCTGTCATAGCCCAAGGAAGACAGATTTCGCCGCACAGTCCTATCGGAGACGTCCCTCGTACGTCCCACATTGATTACTGCAGTTATTTGACGAAGTGTTGCGTTTCTATTAACATTGACCATCCTACACAGACGTCGGTGGTCTCGGTCGTTAAGTGCAGGTGGTCGCCCACTGCGCTGTCCATGATGGGATGTGATGCCTGAAATTTCATACTCTCGGCTCAATCTTGATACTGTGGATCTCGGAATGTTGAATTCACTAACGATATACGCAATGGAAGGACCCATGCGTCTAGCTCCAACTAACATTCAACGTTCAAAATCTGTTAATTCTCGTCGTGCCGCCGTAAATACTTTTTCACTGCGATACTACTGCCATCTGTATATTTGAATATTGCTATCCCATGACTTTTGTCACTTCAGAGTATATTCAATTATTTCTTAATATAAATCTCCCATTATTTTATTTGATGCTCTCTATGTATCTTATGAATATAGTTGTAGTTGTAGTCATTCCTAATAATTCTCACTTTTTTCTCCTTTTGTTTCGAGTTAAAGCTTCACATTTTTTGAAACAATTTAATTCTGATCGAATAATTTACCTCGAACATTAAAATGTAAAAAGTAATATAAAAAACACTTTTTTAAAATCAATTCCTACTTTGAATATTTGAAAAAAAATTGAGAAGTTAGGAAAAATTTTATTTTACTTTTTATTAAATAATTACAATTATCGTTCTCGTGTTCTGCTTTACAACGGTAGAAAGGGTGTAGTAGCTTCTGAGGGCATGGACCCCTGAGCATAACATCTGAAAAACAATCACCTTTAACACCGTACCCCCAGTGGTATAACTCCCGACAAGGAGAACTTTGCCACTAGATTTGAAATCGCAGCACAAGGGATGCGAATCCATCGCCTTACCAACCTGGCTATCCCGACCTACCAATTACAACTACTATACAGAAATATAGGGGGCTCATTAATTATTGTCAAAGTTTCCATACCTTATAACTTACGAATAAAAAATATTTCGCAAACACCGATTACGTATTCGTAAATTACAACTCAAAGAATTTTATTAAGGATATTAAAGTGCGCAAAAAGCTTATTAAAAGCTCATATTAAAGCTTGAACAATTTGGACTTAGTAGGTATTCATCTGAAGGTGGTTATGGAGAACGTTCCATATTGTTGTATGCGCATATGTAACTGCACAGCTGATTGTTTCATTGATTTTCGTGGACTGCGAGGTAAAGTTTCTTAGATGCGATCAACATTTTCCTGCAAAGTGTTTATCTTCCCACTCTCTTTCGGTGTAGAAGGCTACCAGTTTCTTGAAATTGTATTAACCAGCGTCTGATAGAATTATCCGAAGGAGGATTTTTCTTGTACGTGGTCCTGAAGCACGTTGAGTAGTTATGACTGATTTAGCTTCGGTAAACAACAATACACATATTGCTTTTTCTTGCACGGTCGCCATTTTTATTTATGACGTCATTATCACCCAGACTGCAATTGCGCTAAGATTGCATTGTTGTCACGTAAAATTCATTGAGTTGTAATTTACGAATACGCAATCGGTTTCTGCTTAATATTTTTTTATTCGAAAGTTATGAGGTACGGAAACCCCGACAATAATTAATGAACACCCTGTATTATAAAGGCGAGAAAGTTAGAATTATTAATTAATTAATTCAAAATTAATGAATTGATATTTGAAAAAACTATATTAACATCAAGTGTCACCCACTACAAGTTTAAAAAAATTTACTTGAATTTGATTGGATGAATAGAAAGTATTTTATTAACGATTGAAAATTTTAACACTATTTATATATATATATATATATATATATAGAGAGAGAGAGAGAGAGAGAGAGAGTGAGCTAATAGTAAGAATTGAAAAAAAAGCATGAGTTCCTGTTTCAGTGGGTGAAATTTTAGTTACCTAAAAACGACATTTTTGCTCTTTTACGTTAAAAAATTATCCGTTTGTTAGGAGATTGATCCGTTATTTTCACGAAGATAAAATACAGTGAACAAAAAAATGGGCGTTTTTCATCATTCCATAGCAAAAGGACTTTCAATTTTAATCTAATTAGAAACTTCAAAGTTTTTTTCCATATTATTGTAGCCTATGAAAACAGTAAAAAAGAGTTTGTAGTGTCCACAGTGTTTATGATGGCTTTCGGCCAGGGCCAAAAGAAACATTATTTGTATTACAAAACTATTTGTTATTTGATTATTTGGTTTTAAAAAGAAGAAAGAAATTACTTAACATATTCTGTTTCTTTCTCTCGTATACACACAAACATTTAGGGGATCCATATGGTTTTGTGTGTAGAGTTGGGCAATTTGCCATCCGAAATGCTAGTTATCCGATTAGACCTCCAATGGAAGGTAATATTTATAAAAATAATGTCATTATGGATGAAAAATGCTGAAATTTAGAGGTTCGTTCTGGTAGTTTCCGACATTCTTAGTGAATTGAATGGGGATGCAAAATAAATGTAATAGAAAATCGAGATGAGACTTTTCTATATGTGCAAAAGTAATCCTCTTTTATTTCTTCCTAACATTTAAGAATTGAGTTAAGATAAGAAAACAATTAATATGGAAATTGTGGAAATCGTTTTTCTTTCTATATCGCTAACTTTTATTCAAATGATTTAAAATTAGAGACAAAATTTCTATTTGGTATAATGTAAAATAATTATTTAACAATTCACTAATTATTTAATAGAGCTTCCATTTGATATGCATTATTTATCATATTTGGTATGTTTATTCAATGCTATTTTGCCTCGGTTAATGTTTATGTCTCTATGTTTTCGTAACTCCATGTATTTAACATCTCTACTTTAACGTATTCCAGCGACGTTTATAAGCTTTTGGAGAGGACAGCTAAAATAACTGCATATAATTATCGGTTTTATAATAAATAAAATCATATGACGTATGGCTCCTACATCTTTAAAAAATCAATGATGAGGAATATTCTGGTGGGCATTTGTGTATGAAACTCTCAAGAAAATTCTGTGGATATATATTTGTTAACGCACAATATTGTGCTCACAATGTGTATCAACATCCAGTTAACCAAGTCCAGTACCTGTAATTAGTTTTAGCGTCTTAAATTTTTACTTTTTCGTTAACTTAGAATAACTTCAGTTCAAAAAAGACGTTTCTGAAAATGTCTGTTAGTCTATGACAAAGATAACTCCAAAAATATTTGAGCTAAGTGATTGAAATTTGGTGTAGGTCTTTACAGTAAATTTGCAGATTTCTATGAAATTTTGAGTAAATTATGTTCAGAAGAAGTTCGTATGTTCGAATATAAGTTAACACGATAACTACTAAACGAAGAAAGCTATACAGATAATATTCCGCACACAGAATAAACACGTATTGAATAAATATCTGTATTGACTGTCTGTCGGTCTCTACTTTCAAAAGCATGTAAATGCGATCATTCAAAACTTCACTTACTTAAATACATCAAATTAGGTATATTGATGTATTTGTGACTAAAAGTGCACTTTTGTGTCGGATTTTAATTTCAAACGGATGCGAAAACCATCTCTAAAAGACAAATTCGATTTCCGAATATTATTTACTGCACGCCAGGGATTAATCGCTGAAAAACTCGCCAAGGATCGCACGGTAGAATCAGTAAATTTATTAGAGAATATGCGAAAAACTTTTGGGGAGACCACTTCCGATGAATAATACAGAAAAAAAATCTTTGATCGTAATTTCTTTGATCGTAAATTTCAAGTTATCATGTGAGAACATTGTTAAGTCATAATTTATCTTAATTAGTTTAATTCATTAACCAATTTAAACCGGTTTGAAACAATCATGAGACTTCTCTATGGGTCTCTATCCCTCTCTCTCTGTATAGATA
This sequence comes from Argiope argentata, assembly GCA_026289955.1. Classification (NCBI taxonomy): domain Eukaryota; kingdom Metazoa; phylum Arthropoda; class Arachnida; order Araneae; family Araneidae; genus Argiope; species Argiope argentata. The sequence continues at coordinate 3,954,339 of JAOUZG010019115.1, forward strand.
AAGGATAATTTCTGTCTAGCAAACAAAATTTTGGAGCTCCGCCAATTTGGAGACCAAATTACAAATATGATGTCATAGTTCTACGTTAACCTTTTAAAAACGCATCTGTTGCGAAGAAGCATGCGTAATAATAAAGTGATACTGGTAAAAACAGGTCAATCTTTTAAAACGCATCTGCTTTCGAAGAAGCGCACGTTATGATAATGCAATACTGGTAAAAACAGGTAAAAATATTTTTTGCTCTTAAATTATGGAGACATCAAAACTTCCTAACCAAAACATCACGTTCTCAAGTGATAATAATAGTATTTCTTATTACAGTCAAAACGGATCTTAATGTACCGCAATTCCAGTCTAAAAGAGCATCACGAAAACAAAATGCTTGTGCATTTATGGAATTTTTTACTATCAAATAGAAGATAACAAGATTAGATAATTCCAAATAAATCTGCTGAGCCATTAATGGTGATTAGGGGCGAATTCATCGTATTATGCCTAGGTTGGAGTTACCTTCACACCAACTTAATAATTTTTGGAAATCGAATTTGTGTTTTCGACATGTTTTTCACAACCAATTGAAATTAGAATCTGACACAAAACAGCACTTTTAGTCACAAATACATCAATATACCTAATTTGATGTATTTAAGTACGTGAAGTTTTGAATTATCACGTTGATATGTTTCTGAAAGAAGAGACCGACAAACAGTCAACAATTAGAAGTTTTTTTTCAAACTTTGACAGTTTTGAAATTTAAATATCTATACCATGGATTCTACAACCTTTAGACATTGCGACCCCCTTTTTAGACTAAGTATTTTGGCGACCCCCCAAAGTTTTAACTCTGTCTAAAGTTTGGACAGAGATTTTAAAAAATTTTACAAGTACTCAAGAGTTCGTAGAGTATTGTCGGATATTGGCGCCACATCCCTTGGCACTTCATTTTTCTCCTTACTAGTATCATCTCATCTCGAAACTTTGATTGAACAGTTTACAGATTACATTCCAGTTAAGGATATGAGTGGTATTGTGTGGATAGTCAATCCATTCAGCGAGCAAGCCGTAACAAAATCTGAGCTAAGTGACCGTCATCATGATCAAATGAAAGAGATTTTAAGTGATCAGTCAGCTAAAATAACTTTTAACATAGCTTATATCGACAAATTTTGAATAGTATTAAAAAGGAATACCCAAAACTGTCCACAACAGCATAAAAAACTTTGGTGCCATTTTCTACACATTACAACTGTGAACAAAGGTTCTCCATAATAATAAATTAAAAATAAAATTCAAGAAATCGTTTGACACTGGAAAATGACATTGTTTTCTGTGTTACAAAACTCATTCCAAACATTAAAAAATTGGTTAATTCCAAACCAACTCATGTACCCCGTTAACTAATAGAACATAAAAACCAATTTGTATGTGCATTAAAAGCTTTATGTGTACTCTTCTTTTTTAATGAAAATTACAGCAATAAATTAATTTTCTTTAAACTTTTCTTCCACATCTCGTGACCCCCAGGGGGGTCGCGACCCACCTTTTTAGAGCCCCTGATCTATAATATTTCTTCATTTAATAGTTATCGTGAATTATCGCAATTTTGTAAAACGCGACACACACACACACACACACACACACACACACACATATATATATATATATATATATATATAATAAGCGCATTCTTACTAATTTTATTTCTCAAAATATTGTTAATATTAGAATATAATTTTAATATCTATCTGCATTACGTGTTTTGGATTTTACCACATATACAATAGCTTCCAGTTATTGTGAACTTTTCGTTGAAATTACTGGGTGTTTTTTTTTAAATCTTAAAATCGGTAGAGGGCCAAAACTTTGTTTGCCAGCTAGAAAAATTGAAAATGAAAGGTTAAAAAAATTATCATTAGAGAAAGAGAAGTCTCGTGATTTTTTCAAACCGGTTTAAAATTATTAATGACCTACATTAATTAAGACAGACAATCACTTAAAAAATAATAATATTCTCATACGATAATTAGAAATTTGAGATCCTAGATTTAATTTTATATTTCTTTATTTATCACCTTATTTATATATTAATTTATCTTTATACTACTTACCTTCATTATTCGAAATTATTTTCCTACTATTTTTAAAATACGTTTAATAAATTTTGAGTATTTTTCGTTATAAAGATTTATTTTATATCATTTTAAAATATAATGTCTTTTTTCTGTCTTAAAATGAAGGATAATGAAGAATTTAATTTTTTAAGTTTCTTAGAACATGTAAATGAAAGAAACGGATCGATTTCTTTTACGTGATCGATTGAAAATGAAAATCTAATGAAGTGCTTCGTGAATGCCAAGTGGAGTTACTAAGAGCTCGTGTTTCTGAGAGATTGAAGACTTTTTTTTAAATAAATTAATTTTAATTTTTAGGTTTTTTAAAAGAAAATATGTCCCAAGAAATTTTTAAACCACGCATTAGCTTCATTGGACATGTTTTCTTTTCTAAATAGCAGCCAGTTTGCCCTTATCATTGGAATAGTTAAAAAGAAGGATTATTTATAAAGGAAAGAAATTTCGCTGCTAACAACTGGAGGAAACGCTCTATTCAAATTGTTTTGGTAAATATAATTGTATTTCGATAAAGATAACTGAATTTAAAAATTAAGTTTGATAGATTTAACTTTTTTTTATCATGTGAGAGCATGATGTTGTTTTGGTTAGGAAGTTTTGATGCCGTCGAAATTTACGAGCAAAAAATATTTTTACCTTCTTTTACCAGTATTGCATTATCATAACGTGCGCTTCTTTGAAAGCAGATGCGTTTTTAAAAGGATGACCTGCTTTTACCAGTATTGCTTTATTATTACGCATGCTTCTTTTAAAAGATTGACGTAGAATTATGACATCATAGCAATTATTTTATCTCAAAATCGGTCGAACTCCAAAACTTTGTTTGCCAGCTAGAAAAGTTAAAAAATAAAAGGATAGATAGATAGATAGATAGATAGATAGATGGATGGATGGATGGATGGACGGACGGACGGACGGACAGATGGACGGACAGATGGATGGATGGATATTTTTAAACTCTTAATTTTAATCCTAATTAATTTCCAAAGCCCTATCTTAATTTAGTCCATAGTAATATCATTCTAAAATATTCTCTTATTTCATGATCCATTCTACTCGCTCTAGTTAATTAATTCAAGAGAAGCTGTGTAAAATTGCTGAAACAGCTAAACGCCTGTTACTTTC
>JAOUZG010019115.1:3957992-4046503 GCA_026289955.1 Argiope argentata
TTGGTTAATGACTTAAATTAATTAAGACAAATAATGGCTTAAAAATAATAATCTTCTGACATAACTTGAAATTTGCGATCGTCGGTTTCATTTTTTATCTACTTTTTTTTCTTTTACTTTCTCGGTTACGTTGTATAAAGAAAACATGGTACTCATAAAAAAAAGAGTCCAACTTGAGATTTTGACGAATCGTACGTTTTAAACTTCCATAAGATCAAAAAACACATTTTTGGAAAATGTTCGTCTGTATTTGTGATAAGGAAAGCTCAAAAACACTTTGTGCTCGATGGTTGAAATTTGGTACGCGGTCATTATACCGAATCTAAAGATTTCTATCAATTTTTTTACAAAATATATATCAGAGGAACTCCATCTGTCCGGCTGTTCAAACGTAATTTCACATGATAACTACAAAGCGAAGAGATCTAGGTAGATGCGATTCGGTATACATCTTTAACATCTATAATACAGCCACCTGCAAAATTCTGAGCCAAATCCAACAACAGGTTGATTGTCTGTCGGTCTGTGCTTTCAGAAACATGTAAACACGATCATTCAAAAACACAATGACTTAAATATACCAACTTTGATATTGGGATTTATGACTACTTGTGCCGTTTTTTGTTTCAGAAAAAGTGTCTAAAACACAAATTCTACTTTTGGATATTATTAAACCATGCCGGCGTTTAATCGCCAAAAATTCCTCTAAAGATCGCACAATAAATTCATTAAAACTGCAAAATTCACGCCAAAAATTAATATTTTTAGCTATTTTGCGTTAATGTCATGTAAGGGGTTTTCTGGTATGACAAGTTAATTTGAGTGAAAGCTTCGGTTTTTTTTTATTTTTATTACAGCTCTGCATTTTAAAATTTAATATTTAACTAAGCTTTACACAGATAAAAATTGGAATGCTAATAAAAGGCTTATTTATTTTATTTTTTTAATAAATTATCCAATTAGAATTTAGATTTTAAATTTTCAAGATTGTTCTTTCTACATCCACGATTATCTGACTGCAAATGATGGAGGTAGCTAGCTTCCTGTTTTATAACGATCTCCTTTCTGATCCAGGCTTCCATTTATCTCCGCCTTCAAGGTTGTCTATTGGGTCTTGAATACTTTCTTTAGAACCCATTGTCTTGTACGAGGATCCAACACAGAATTGCGAAATGGCGCTTCAATGGCTTTTCACGAACACTGAGGTGGTGTCTGACCTACACCACTTTGTTTAGCAGTTAAATGAATGTCTTCTTTGTCGTTCAAACTCTCTCTGCCTTTCTCCAATTAAATGATGTCCGAAATTTTAATTACGGTTTCAATTAATTAAAAAGTAGGCAAAATTTTTGAATTTTTACTGTTAAGTAAAATATTTGCATTTTTGCTGTTAACTTCCGGAAATATTAAAGCACAAAATTATTTTTTGGATTATCATAAAATTAAAAAAAATCTTTTCACCGTCTATATCAGGGATGCACAACCTTTTCATGATGAGGGGCCAAAATATGAACAAGGATGATGTCGAGGGCCAAAGCAGCAGGTGAATGTTAAAACTTGTTATAAACGTGAAAACACGTTTTTTTTTGTGGCAATGTATATGAATTATAATCATTACTTTACTTATTTTACTCATGTACACATTATGCAATAAATAAATGAATGAATGAAACACGAACTTTATAGATATGATTGAAATACTTTACTTCTAAAGAAAAAAAAGGATTTTTGCTAAAAAGGTGGCAAACTTGAAACAGAATAGCAGAGGAAAACTTTTTAGTAATTATATATAGAACACAATTTAAATTTTGAGAAAAAAATTAATAATCAAAATTATCAAAAATTATAAGATGGCTGGGACTGAATATTTGAAGTTATAGATTTTATATTGGGCTTAAGATTGGTTGTGGCAATACGAAAAACAAAATAAGAAATAGAGTAGCAGAAAGGTTCTCTCACCTGCTATTCTACTTCTTATTTTTGGTTTGTTTAAATTCATTAGTGAGAAAGTTTGCTCACAAATGTAAATGCTGCCAAAGAAAGTTGCACATGCAGCTTCATTTTGCTTTAAGCCCAAAAATTCCTCCGTAAGTCCTTATAAAATTCTAATATCGGTTTTTCTTTGATCTGCCTTTTTTAATCAGAATTCTGTAAATCAATTAAGCATTATTAAATTAATTAATTAAGAATTCTGTAAATCCTTTAATTGATTTTATTCAGTAAATCAATTGACTGCATACTCTCATCCGCTAGATTTACATCAACAGAAAATGGAGAAAAAAATTTATCAATTTTTGTTTGGCTCATTTCAAAATCTGAAAACTGATCATCAAATGCGTTACACAAGATTTCAATTTGATCCTCATACTATACTTTCATGTGTGGAAATTTTTCACGTCCGCGAACTTCTCCTATACGAAAACTGGTACTCGCAGGTAGCCATGAAGGGAACAAACTGAAAAGCCGCGTAATAAAAAGTAAATAAATTTAATGCACAATTATAAATTAATTATTCTGACAGAATAATTTTCGTATTCGATTCCCCCTGTTTATTTGATAAAGTCTAATTTCATTTAAAATTAATCTTATTTTATTAACAATAGGTTGTGCATTCCTGCTATATATATATATATATATATATATATGCCGCCGAATCTTTTATTTTTTATTAATTTTTAAACAGGTTTCATTAGATAAATTTCTTGGCCTATATTTCATATCATAGAGAAGGATATGATCTTTTTCTCTGTGTTTCATGCAAAAAAAAAAAAAAAAAAATCAACCTTCACGAGCAGGTACTGCGTTCACGAAAAAATAATCTTTTATCAACTTGTTGCCATTATATTGATAAAAGATAAAATTAAAAGATAATCTCAATTCTCATTATAAACTAATTAAAAAGATAATAAATTTCAATACAAGTCTTTTGAAAAGTAAATATGAAACATTATATGTTTTAGAAAATTAACTACAAGAAAAAGTTTTCTACGAAATTTTAAAATTCTATTTTATTAATTTAATAGCTCTATATATTTAAAGCAAACATTTTTTTTATATGTAATACCCAGTCTAATCGAGTCTCAACTATAATTTTTGAACTGTTAGTTCTATACATATATAACTACTAGGAAAAAATGACTGAAATAAAATAGAGAATACTATTTTATGCATTTTGAGTTAATAAATGCTCTGATGATTCACAAATGTTATATTTTTCCATCTCAAAAACGGGTTTGGGGAAAAAAGTAAATTAACAATTTTTAAATATTTAATAATTGGAAAAATAGTATATTGACAATATTTATGCTAACTGTCTACTTCAATTTAACAGATATCAAACTGAAGAGCTTGGGATTGATCGTGACAAGAAGAAGGTAAATTTGATTGAAGAATTATATCCTAACACCATAACTGTTGGAAAAATGACTGAAAATGCTGTTCTAATCTGACTATTAATGAAAAAAAAGTGCAATATTTTCACGGTAAATTATATAAAATATTGTCCAGGGCGTTATCTGGAGCTGGAATTATAATACAGGATAAAGCCGGCAGCGTTAAAAACAATTTTAAAATTGCTTATAATTATTAAAAATTAAGCATCATGATAATAAGTATCCGGTAATGGTTTTAAGAAAGTTTTCATCATCTGAAAGCACAATGTTTTGTTTAGGAGGTTTTAGTGTCTCCAACATTTGAAGATAAAAGATATTCGTTTTTTCTTTGGTAGATAGCGAATAGCCTGACCCATTACATTTTAAGTTTGTTTTGCCAGTATTGTTTGAAATATTTAATTAAAATTACTATCAATTGCTTTTTATTTGTCGTTTCTATGAAATGACTTCATCTTCCAGTTTGTTTATGCTTTCTTACTTTTAAATAATTAATGTCGCGCTCAGAAGATTATCGTTTTTTTTATTATAATTATCTTTTAACTATCGTAATTTTGTAAAACACGACTTATATTTATTCTTTAATGGTGTTAAAAGCGCAATCTTATTAAGTGTATTTCTCAAAATTCTATAAATATTAGAATATAATTTCAATATCAATCTGCATTACATTCGCTGGATTTTACCACATATACAATAGCTACCAGTAATGGGAAACTTTTCGTCGAAATTACTGGGGTTTTTAATTCTCAAAATCGATCGAGCTCCAAAACTTTGTTTCCCAGCTAGAAAAGATGAAAATTAAAATTAAAAATAAAAAAATGATCATTAGAGAGAAAGAAAGTCTCGTAATTTTTCTCGTGAAATTTGCGACTGTAGATTTCATTTTTTGTTGTTGTTATTTCATTTATTTTTGGCGTCTGGTTGGAGAAAATCAATCTCTCATGTAACCCTACTAACCAGTAGACATGCATGATTCGAAGTCAGCATTGAGATCGGAATGCAAAAAGGAGGAGAAAGTGGAGCCCTGTAGTCATATAAACGTTTTTTTTTTAATTTATTAGATCTGTAAAAAGTATTTTTATGATGTAATATTCCCTGATGTTGTCGGCAGAAAATAGTTTTAGCCAATTTTTCAAATTAATTAAAACATAAAATAGATTCGAAATGCATATTTTTGCTCTTTAATGTATAATTACGCTAATTTTCTTAACTATAGGCGACAGTTCTGTAGAGCACTGATACATTCACATGCATGTAAAGCTGAATGTCAGTATTAACTTGCAAGGCTGGTTGATAAATACAGATAAAATATTTTAGAAACGATTTTGAAACGCACTCACTTTAAATTAGTTAAATAAAATCTCATCCAATGATACCGAAAAATGCACTTTGGATGAAATTTGGAATGGCAATAAAAGAATATTTTTATAAAGATTTTTTTAAAACTTAAATGTATATTATTACATTTTTAGCGTAGCGGGTTCGGATTGAATGGACTTTACTTGAGGACAGCGCAAAAAAATTTCTTTACAAGTATTTACAGGATGGCACGACAAATTCAGATAAAAACAAACAAACTTCATATAAAAACAATCCAGCAGTCAACAGTCACTTACAGCGTAAATGCAAGCCTTATGCATAATAAACACAGACTGCAAAACAGCTACCGTATAGCACCGCAAACAGTAAATCGCAGCGAACTCAATAATACAACGTTAGCAGCAAAAGTAAACACAGCTCACTAATAACAAGCGAGAAAAGGAATCAGCTCACTACAACGAGTCGCTTCTCTTCCGAGAGGAAACTCTGCCAGATTGCGGCAACCCGTCCCTTATATAGACGAGAAAGCGAGAGAGCGGAAGCACGCGGAGCTTCATGAACGATCCAGTGGCTACCAGACTATTCTTTTCGCCAAACCAACCCGGCTGGCGCCAAGCTCTTCGTCAAGCGTCGCCAATCACTCCTTCCTCTCGGAGCTCACCCGCTTGTAACAATATATATTTTTAAATATTCCATTTGATAATATTATTTCTGGTTTGTAATACTGCATAACGATTCCCAAAGTAGAAAGATTGTCGTAAAATTTCCAGTCTTTCACTACTAATTTCCAAAGTCCGTGAATCATGGTGGGTCTGCGTTTAGACAGCTACGTTTTCAAACGACAAAAAAAAAAATGAAAAGAAAAAAAGACAGGTTATCAGTCAAACGTTAGGGGAATTTTCAAGAATATGTTGAAAAGGTATGTATGCGATATCTGTATTAGTCTTTATTTTTTCAAGAAAAGCTGTGATACTTTTCAAAGTCTAATTCGCATCTACATCATGAAGTTTGACCCTTTAAAAATCACTGGATATTTTTTATTTTTTTGTAAATATTGGAAGAAAAGCTTTTCATAATAGAATATTTTGTTAATCCCCCACCTCGCAAACGCTTCTTATTTTTGATTGTCCATCGTAGGAAAACCCTGCAACAATGATAAGTCACTAATTAAAAATTTTTTGCATTAGCAGTACCCCAGAGAGGATAATTTTTCCCTTCATTTTTGCTTTGTCACATACGTAATATAGAAAATGTATAATAATGGGGGGGGGAGAAAAAAATTATCCCCGTGTGGTCGGAAAAGTAATTCGATGCATAATTAATCACCTAATACATGGACCTGTTTATTCCACCAAAAAATAAATACATGCAACTGCTTTGAGTTTCCCTGAAAAATAAATCTGCATCGTTTTAACATTATGTAGATGTTTTTACCAATTAAAATTTTTAAAAAGGAATAAATAAAACGTCAAAATGATGCACCTTCTTGAATGGTGGCTGAGAGTAGACATATGACCGCAAAGGGTTAATGTCCCCCCAAAAAAACACTTGTTAAAGATGACAAGATAGATTCAGTAAAATGGTGTATTCCCGTCAAAAGTTAATATTAAGTAACTATTGTATGTCATTACCAATCAAGGGTTCTCTGGTATGATAATCTTTCAGAGAATGCGCAAGAAAGTTTTGTGGAGACCGATATTTCAATCATTTATGGGAATCTTCATTTATGCATCACCATTGGTTAGAATGTATACTGTTTTACTTATGTTATTACTATCGTCTCAGCTCAAGCAGACGAACATTATTTTTTAAAAAAAATTTAAGTTGTAAATCTTAGTTTACTGTTTCATTTAATGTTAATACAGATTAAAGGTCATGCAATTGTTTTCTGAGTGACGGATTTTTCCTTTTTATTAGCGAGTTCACCTTAGAAAAATTTCAAATCATACCTTTTTTGGATAATAGTTTGGAATCTTCTTTTCATGCAGAAGTAATAATTGATGCGTTTTTCCCTAACCGGTTACATTTTTATTATTTTTGCATTTAGGAATTTTAATACAACGCATTTCACTGTATTTTTTAATTATGTAATAGGAATATTTTTCTTCATAAAGAGCGACAAATCAAATCAATCCTTCAATCCGAAGTTTGTTTACAAAAAAGCAGCAAACGATATTTATCATTTCAAATAATGACCTGTTGCCAGAAATTTTATCCAAACCATTTCTTTTTTCTGAATTATTTTTAGAAATCGATCTAAAAATGGGTAAATACTCTTTGAAATCATGGCTTTTTGAAAATGATCTTGTCATACGCAACAACATTTAAAATAGAAAAGATTTAAAAGATTTTTTTTTTTGTATTCAAACTGCAACAAAAATTGAGATTCAACGTGATCTATGCATTATCAGGTTTTTTTCTGAAGCTAAAAATAGATGGCTCGTACGTAGGGAGTTCTCGTAGCTCATGAAAAATTTTAAAAAAATTGTCAACAAATCTGATAGAAAACAGTTTCCAAGTGATATCAAAATTTTTATCTTTTATCGCTCTAGATTTTATGTTTAATAAACCTATACTCCTTTGCAATTCTCTTAAAATTTTGACTCTGAAATGCTTGTTATTTCCTTAATCCCTTTATGAGCAGTGATTCCCATAAGCAGAATCATATCCTTTGTACTATTTCTTTGAACGCAGATAATAGTCACGGAAAAAATCCTTTTATGATTCTCAAAGCCATTTGCAGCACAAATGCTGTTTCGAAGTTCGATAATCCCTACTTAATATTCTCAGCTTTACGGGTACCATAACTACTGGTGAATGACCATTCGAAGCAGATTTGCAACACATATGAACATATAATAAATAATTGAAATGGTCGTGGTTAATTAAGCTATTAAGAATTCAATGTATTTAAAAAGAAGATATTTTAATCCTTATAAAAGTTGAGAGAGAAAAAGAATATTTTGTCGAATACATGAAAGGAATTACGGAAGAATTCTGGGATAAGAATTTGGAATTTTAATTAATCCGAAAAGGGCAACTATTAGAAAAGAGGAACTCTAAGAATAATTAAGTCCGGACATAATTGGCAATAATCATTTCTTGTGTTTGAAGGCATTATAGTTGAATAGATTATTGATGGAAAAGCAATTTTATATTGCTTGCAAGGCTGAATTTTCAAGAATAGATATATCGTCAGAAGAATGCTAAAATGTCACAATTCTGGAGGAATTTTACCCCCAGCTATATACACAGTATAATGATAGAATGAATACAATTAAACAAAGTATGAAAAAATTAAACATCTCCGAAAAATAAACCCGAGCGCATTTTTAAGAATGAAAAACTTACTATAACATCGTTTCGTATTTTTCCAAGAAATGTTGCTTTGATAATTCATGAATTCTTATTTTCTTTTTATCATGTCAGAACATGATGTTATTTTGGAAATGAGGTTTGTGGAGCAAAAAAAAAAAATAATAATAATCCGCAGGCGAAAAATTGAAATTTTAATATCTTCACAAGCCTCTAAAAAATCACTTTAATACTATACACTTTAAATACTAAATCCATATACCAAATTTTATTTACCTAGATTTTTATGTTTTGTGATTATGGTGTTTATTATACTTGCACAATCCGACAGACTTCGAGTAAATTATAAATCTATAAATTTGGTGTAAAAACCACATTTTAATTTTCATCCGTCTAGCTCAACGTGCTTTTCAGTAACGTGTTCTAAAAACGTGTTTCTCGAGCTCAAAGAGACTCCTCAAAAATATGCCTTTGAATTTTTTAAACAATTATAATACATTCTGTTTTCCATATATAAGAAAACAAAATAAATCGAATTCAAAAGAAATTTACATACCTTTTCCAATCCTTGACTGATTCTTTAGTTCGATTATTTTCTTAAAATTGCTCACGTGAATTTGAAATATTTACCTTTCAAAAATGGGATTTTGAAAGTTCTGTTTACAGGCAGAAGAAGCGTTAAAGAAACTGAAAGCTTAATCTTGTTAAGCTGTGATAGAAAAGTTGCCTCGACCTTAAAGTCTTCTTAAAATGTTCTGTGATTTGATTTTCAAATGATTTTAGTTCTTCATTTTGCGTCTTTCAGGCGAAGGAAATAATCATAAATTGATTTAGCGCTTAGCAAGAAACTTGGATTCGAAGATAAATAAATAAACCCTTTTAAAAACTTATGTAAAGAACGTCTCAGGCATTCAAGCGTGATTAATAGCAATTCATTCGAAATGGGAATCCCCGTTACTGCTAATAGTTCGAATCTAATTACTGATGTTATATTCTTTACATTCAAAAAGAGTAACTAATGGAAATTGATATTTCTTCCTCAAAAACCTTTTCTTTACTTTTTCTTAAATGAAGTACACAAAAAAACGTACCTACTGTGAGAGTCAATAAATTCTATTTCTGGATTTTTATGAACTTTGGAATTTAAATTCTCATTTGAATTTTATAAAAAAAATGAAATATGCCATCGCAAATTTTTTAGTTATCATGTGAGAACATTATTTTTTTTAAGTCAATGGGTATCAATCCTACAGAAAATCATGTTCTCACATGATTCATATTTTGCAATCAACATTTAGAGAAGAGATGGTTTTTGATCATCTCAAAATCAATCGAATTCTAAAATTTTTTCCAAAGGCCAGAATTCCCCCTCCCTCCGTAAACCAGTTTAAACTGGTTTTTAATCATTTAATAGTTTTTTTTTACTATCTAATAAGATGACACCTTCTATTTTAGGAATATTTTCTTATTTTATTTCAGATATTAAACCAATGAATATATGACTTACCGATGTATTCGAAGTAATTTTCATATTGAATTATAATCATTATGAATGGTTTCTTTTTAGCTTACAGCTATCAAAATTCAATAAATTGATGCACTTACGGCATGCGGTCAAAACTGTTAAGCGGTTAAACAATCACGTATGTATCAGATTAGAAGGAAGTATTTAATAAATTATTATTATTAGTTTGCTACATTTTAAAATTATTCCAGCTCAAAAACCTTTTTTCCAGCAAGAAAAATTGGAAACTAAAAAAATTATATATAACTATTGACACTTCCCTTTATTCTTCGCCATTATCTTCTCAGTGCTTCTTCGAACGAATACTTCTTACAACCTTGCCTTTCATTAAGCAGTCAGGAGAATAAGGTACTGTTTGTCCATAAGGAGATCTCTGGCCGACAGTCGTCTATGTTTACAGCGGGAGTTATAGAAACAGGTTACAGCAGGAAGAGTCCATTTCGCAGAGGTAGAAATTCATTCAAGTTTCTTACGCTGGCGCGTTTAGCGCCTAATTGGCAGTATTGATATATTGCCTTTAATTTTCGAAAGCAAATTCAAAAAATAATTCACTGGGCCGAAAATCATTTGCGTACTTGGAATTTTGAAAATATATATTATTCCTGTTAGAATAATATAGAAATTCCTTTCTGATTAGTACAGAAAGAACAGAGTAAATCAAATAGAAAAACCGAATAATTATTTATATGTCTAACGAATGCACAAGAAGAAAAAAATTAAGTAGAATCCAGCGTGACAAAAAATTAATTTTCATTTTATTTGTTTTCAATTTATGTAACTACTTAAGATCAAATTCTCCTCAGCAAACGCGAAATAATCTGTCTAATTCAACATAAAAATGATAACATAATAATCGTAATTATTTCATAATTTTTATAAAAGGTTTCTGTTAAAAAGTAAAATATCCATTGTTAAATATGCTTAAAACCTCTCCAAAATAAATTTATTTATTTTTGGTATATATACTATTTTTCGAAACTCAAAATTAACAATTACATTTTATCAAATTTTAAGGATAATCAAAAGTATGTTACGTTGAAACTTTTGATTATCGACTTATTGAATAACAGAAAACAAGAGCACATTATTGAAAAAATAGAAAATAACAAAAAGGAATCAAATAAATTTCGTAGCTTCAGAAAATAAACTAAATAAAATTCTATATCTTCTATAACTTACGATTAAACTAATTGAAATGAAACAAAAAAAAGCATTTTTAAAATTCCTTTTTTATTTATAAAACACATTAATTATTATTAAAAGAGTGCAAAACTAGAAGAGATCGTGTGACAGTTGTGTACTTTCAATTAAAAGAATTCTAAATTACTGTGACAAGATTCCGTTTCTTCTGAATCGGAATCCGATTCAGCACTTCCAATCTGAATTACTAGTTCTTCTAAAACCCCATCTTTTTCCCAATACGAATTTTCAGCAAGTTTCAAGCAAAATTCTATAACATTATGCACAATTTTACGTGCTTGTGATTTCAAAGTCTCTCCATTCTTAAATCGAAAAGGCATTTTAAAGGATCTCAAAATTCAAAAGACAAAAATTATTAAATAATGAAATGCAGTTAACGTTAAACAAAGAAAATATTAATAAAATATAAAAGAAGTAAGCTAAGCAAATATAAAGATACGAGCAACTGCGGTAAAAGCGAGATGACGAATGAGCAATAGTTTTTTTATCGCTTCATTTTTTCGCCAAAATAAAGAATACCCCCGCAGACTTCCGTTCGATTCCACCCATTCGAAATGGATCCTCCCTATCGACGCCTGTTTCTATAACGCCCGCCGTAAACATAGACGACTGTCGGCCAGAGATCTCCTTATGGACAGACAGTACCAGTTATACATTCACGCCAAATTGTAACTTTAGTTGTTGATAAATCGCCAAACTGTGTTAATCTTCTGCATTATTTTTTAATAACCATAAAAGCAGAAAACTGATGTCTCAAAAGTAATAAATCGCCAATTTCCTGCCCATAAATTTTGTGGCTTGAAAAGGCCTAAACCGTAACGGCATCAAGTTCTCAAGCGGGTGCAATTTTTTTTTTTTGGGGGGGGGGGTATTATGTCTATTTGCCATTGTGATTGCCATGCGTCAAAGATCCTTATTAAAATCTAAAAGTATATACTCTAGAGGAATAAAAGTTTAATCGACTTTTTCGTCATCCCGTGTTGTGCAGTTCTGTGTTGTGTTCGTCGCTTTTGCTTGTACATAATGCCTGCTTCCCGTGGTGGAATAAAACGAACTTAAAATTTCCACCTATCTTCTCCATGATTTCGGCTACGACTCTGCTATCTGCTTCCAACAAATAACTTTTAATGCTATATATATATATATATATATATATATATTTATACATATACAGATAGAATATAAAAGAAATTGTAAATTTTACCAAATATAATTAATAGAATAAAGATAATGCATAAAAAAATAAACATCGTAAATATTTTCAGCAGTGTATTTATTGACACAAATAACATAAAAATTTTTATTTAAGGTAATTTTTCATTCAGAAATATATGTCAACCTTTAATGGTTTTGAAATTAATTGCACCAAAATACGAGTTGACACTTTATGTAGAATCCCTTTTTCAATAATTCATTCGGCGCTATTTTCCCTTTCCGTCATCATTTCGCCGTGTTGAATAACTGTGTTTTTGTTTGCAGTTATTAATGACTCAAAAGGCCAGATACACAACTATGACGCAGAAGGGTAGGAGAGTAAAAATAAAAGATCTCAGGTAGAAATCAATAATATGAATAATATGCAAACTGCATACGAAAACAATTCCATACGAAGCGAGACGATTTTGGTAGAGAAATATATTATCGTCTGTCACGACCAATTCACAGTTCTTTGAAAACGGAACAGCAGATTTTGAAAAGGTAAAGAATATTTTATCAGGGCGTGCTATTAAAATAAAAGGATTTATATATACGCCAGAAGTAAACTATCTTTATCGATAAATTTAACATTTTAGAATAGATTCGAAGGAGTGAAAGAGTGTAATCGATTGCTTAATAAGTTTATTATTTTTTTAGGATATTTTTTGTTTGGCTTATAAATGCAACATTTTATTCATCAGTAAACGCGATCAGTATAGTGCTAATACGATAACCCCCCATCAAATCCAAGAAATTGTAAATGATAATTTCTTTCAATGATTTACCTCTGAGGTGCTGATTTCTTACAATATGACTACAAAATGCATTGTTTGATAAATTACTAATTCTTGACCTGGTTGGTAGAGCGTTGGACTCATACTCCTTAGGTTACGGGTTCGAAGTTCACCGGCCAAAAGATTCCCCGAGTGTGTGGCGGCTGGCGCTCGTTAAATCTGTTCTTGGTCGCAAAGTCCTCCATACCGAGAGTAATGCCACTGGGGGTATTGGGTCAGAGGTGATCGTTCTCTGTTCCAGGTCTAAATTACGATCTGAGATGAGTGAATGAATTTGCCTGAATGAAGTCCGCCCCCTAAAGAGGTTTGTGACGTGTGAGTAGCTAAGTCGTACTCTTGGCCCTAGATGGCGCTACTTGTAAAACAAAGAGACGCATTTCTTAGGCTTAAAATCTGCTGATCGTATCAGCGGGGGCTTTCCCAAGGCAAGTGCCATTAGTCACAACAACAACTAATTCTAAGCACGAACGTATGTCGGTCGAAGAATAATGTGACATTATTCTAAAATATTATTAAACTTATGCCAGTTTTCAGCGTAACAGTATGAGAAGGTTGGGACTCTGCGTAAATTGTATCGTGCGACATCATCATGTGCAAGTGGTTGAAATTAGAGTTATCAATGTGGCAAGTGGTTGAAATTAGAGTTATCAATGTGGCAAGTGGTTGAAATTAGAGTTATCAATGTGGCAAGTCATTATTTCTTGGATAGTAGACGTTACAATAAAAGGACGTCTCAAAATTTTAATTAGATATTTAATTAGAACTTGATCACAATTCTAAACTCTCTTCGAGATATTTTTTGAGCATATAATTATACAAAGGTTATTTTTACACTACTTTAAAATGGAAAAATAATCTTTTAAAAAACACAGAATTTATTTTTCCACTGAGGGTGACGGTTGCCTGGTGATGATTCTTGTATTAATAGGCATCTAATCAGAAGAAAAGAAAACTAGAATATCATGATAATCCTAACTGGAAAAAAAACATTTAACGCTAGAACCACTAAGATTTGGTGAGGTAAAGTGAAGTAACGTATAAGTGTGGTGTATTGACATTATTAAGACATATTATTTAAAAATTGTATCAAAAATAGTAAAGAAAGTAATAGAAACTAAAAGATTAAAATGAAATCTGCTATGCAAATTTCGATGTATCATGTCAGAATATGATTTCTTGAATGGCCAAGCACCACGTACTCGTGCGAGTTAAATTATATATTTTATTCATTTTAATTGTTTCATTGAATGAGTCACTTTAGTACTGCCAACGATCCAGAAAAACTTTGTCTCGCATTCATTGTTTTAAAAAAATATATCGCATTTCCTATTTATTTCATTTCGTATAATCACGTGCTCAAAAGGTCATTTTTCTAGGTTTCATTAGCTGTAGTCATTAACTTATGTTTTTTTAAATCAGAGCTTTTGTAAATGCAACGGCAACGCGTTATTAAAAGCCTATTTTTTTGAGATATTCGTACAGATAAATATTTCAATTTTTCGCCTACGGATTTTTGTTGACGCTCATTCCCCAAATAACATCATATTCCGACTTGATAAAAAATTGTGGGAACGAAAAATCGGATCAATTATAAACCTATATATGCAAATGAAAACAAATTTTTGTGTTTAAACAATTTTATTGCGTTATAATCATTATGTGACTTTCAAGTCACACCGGCATATAAAATTTGTACTTCTGTGTATAATAGCTCATATTCGAAAGTCCATAAAACAATTTGCATTTGGTGTAAGGCGTAAATGTACATGCATCCATAAACATAGTTTGGTAATCACTGACAAAGCACAAATAATTTCAATTGGATCAAATGGTTTCGCGTAGTTTTACTGCCAACAGTTTGCACAGCAATTATTTTGCTATTTCGGGTTGATGAGCCTAGCAATGGTCATAAATACTAGTATTGGTTGTGTTTGCAACTTCATGGAGTTAAGGTTTATGCGCCGTCTCATGAAAAAAGCTATAATTATTTTGTAAAATGTCGATAAATTAGAATGTCATCTGAAAGTTACACGGGCCCATAGAGGGTTAAATGCGTTGTTAGTAAAAAAAATCCAAAGAATTCGCTCCGAATTGCCAATTTATACCTTCAAATGTATGTATGTGCCAAGTTTGGAAGCTATAGTCCAGTTCTACCATTCACATTAGAAAAACAATTTCATCTACATTATAAGTAAAGAATTTGTTATTGTATTTACTACTTTTAGCAGATAAATTGATTTTATTTATTACAAATAGCCTTTCAAATTATTAAAGTGTAACCAATTGTTAAATATTTGTTTTCAAAATCCATCTCATGTCAGTTTACGCAAACCTTATAATTCAATTAAAAAATAAAGGGCAGGCGTCCTGGCATAGAGGTAGCACGTTTTCCCCGTCATCTAGGCGTCCTGGTTTCGAGTTCCGGTTCGGGTAAGGTTGTTCTTCTGTGTGCTATCTGTAAGGTGTGTGAATTAATCCCCTGCCTATAAAAGGGGGCAGTAAAAGCGAATGTGATGAGTGAGGAGCAAAATTCATACTCTTTGCCCTAGTTGGCGCTACTACAAAACAAGAGATATTGATTAGGCTTAACCCTTTATTTACTGTCGGTACTTAAAAGTACCATTTGAATCTGGATTATATCTTTGTAATATGACTATTTTTGTCGATTGTATTCTAAAAAACATGGTGAATGTAACCCAAATAGCAAAAAGTTAATATAAGCTAAAAGTAGGAATGGAAAATATTTAATTAATAATTAAAATATTTCTATTAATTAAAATTTTTCTCTTGGGTTCTCTGGAATTATTCTGTAAGGAAATTTAACTATTAGTGCAAAAATAAAGTTGAAAAATTGATGGCAACATAATTCTGTAAACAAAGGGTTAAAACAGAAACTTTTTAAATTATCATTTTCATTGCAATTTTTAGAAATTGCAATATCTTCCATGATTAACATATTAAGTATGACATAGCAATAAGTCCATAATTAACAAATTATGGCAAAGCAATGATTCTATGATTAACGTATTAAACACTACTTGATAATCACGAAAACCCACCTGATCTATTAATGAGTTAAAATTGCTTCCGCTTTTAGCGTCTTGAAACGCCGGCGTTCTGGCACACAGGTAGCGTGTCTTTCCCATGATCTGGGCGTCCCGGTTCGGGTATGGTTGTTCTTCTGTGTTCTGTGTGTGAATGTACCCCCCCCCCCCCTGTAAAAAGGGGCTGTACAAGCGAATGTGATGAGTGAGTAACTAAGTCGTCCTCTTGGCCCTACTTCAAAACAAGAGACGCTCATTTCGGCTGAAACACATCTGAGGCCTCAGAGAAGTTTGTTCTCGGCAAATGCCATTAGAAACAACAACACGAGTTGAAGTAATTTTAAAAAAGCAAATTTGTTAACTTTAATTGCATCTAATTTTCTTCATTTTCAAAATAATTTCAAAAATCGCATGAAAAGATATTTCCATTACAGTCAAGTGTTAAAAGGAACGGATGGATGCAAAGGAAAGGAAATGATAAGAGCCCTCTGTAACTTGATGATTGCTGTTCTTACATGTGATATCAACATCCTTCAAATTGCCTTGACCAATGGCGAGCTACATTTTTTCTTCTGCTGACCCGATGACCCAGTTTGTCATTTATATTCTATTACATTATTCGTCATTATTTCGATTATGAAAGCCCACTTTTATTTAAGACCCAATATTTGTCAAGTTTACGTTTTTTTTACTAACATTTCAAAATGCCCTTTTCTTAATTAGTTCCTTCTCCGTCTCAACGTTTAAATTTAATCGAGTTTGCTTTGCCGAGACAAAGGAAAGAATGCGGATAAAAGTATTCAAACATTACTGAAGCCGGAAAGAATCTGCTTCATTAAAATTCTTCACTCTTAATGGGCGAGATATCTCGTTTGGAAGGAAACCAACCCACCCAGAGTTTGATACGAGGTATGACGATTACTGTTAGTGAACACAATAATTCATAAAGGCTTTGAATTATGTGGATGAAATTTTATATGTGAACTTAACACCGCATTTTTAGATTTCTATCAAATTTTAAACGAAATTAATTCGGGGAAAATTAGTCTGTTCTACTATTGAATATGTTAGCATAGTTAGTACTCCCTTAATGGGCGAGATATTTCGTTTGGAAGGGAATCAACTCACAGAGAGTTTGATACGAGGTATGACGATTACTGTTAGTGAACAAGATAATTCCTAAATGCTTTGAATTATGTGGATGAAATTTTATATGTGAACTTAACACCGAATTTTTAGATTTCTATCAAATTTTAAACGAAATTAATTCGGGGAAAATTAATCTGTTCTACTATTGAATATGTTAGCATAGTTAGTACTCCCTTAATGGGCGAGATATTTCGTTTGGAAGGGAATCAACTCACAGAAAGTTTGATACGAGGTGTGACGATTACTGTTAGTGAACAAGATAATTCATTAATGCTTTGAATTATGCGGATGAAATTTTATATGTGAGCTTAACACCGCATTTTTAGATTTCTATCAAATTTTAAACGAAATCAATTCGTTTGAAATTTGTCTGTCCTACTATCGAATATGCTAATATAGTTAGTGTAAAACGAAGAGAGCTAGGTAGATAAAATTTGGTATATACATTTAACATTTAAAGAGTATCCATTAAAGAGATGACCATCTATCAATCTGTACATTAATAAGCATGTAAATACGGAGGATCAAAACTACAATGCATTAAATATATGAAATTTGGGTTATCTCAACTAGCATAGAAAATTCACATATTTGCCTTGCTCCAACTGGCGTCAGACTGTCAGTTCTCGCACATAAATATCAAAATTTTCACATTTACGAAGTCTGGGGTAAAAGCTAGTATTACATAAATCACTAAACTTCTTTATAGTCATTCAAAACTTCAATGTTAAACTATTTTTTTTCTTTAATGTTTACGAAAATGGTTCGACTCAGCAAGTAACGTTATTGCATTAATTAGAATCTAGTCACTTCCCATTTAAAATTACATTTTAGGCGAAATAAAAGGTAGTGGAAAGATTATATAGTAGAATGAATGAATATAGCTGCGTAAGGTTTTCAAAATCCTCATTAAAACTAAGTTACTTATAGATCCAATTAAAATTTCACGAAGCCAGTAAATTTGATGAATAAATTATTAACCAAGGGTACTAATTATAAAATAAACATGGATAAATTAAATATAAAAAAATTTACATGCTGCAGTATACCAGACTTGAGTGTTCAAATCACGTCCGGGTCACCATTTTAATGTGAATATAGCGGATGCGCTAGGCCCCAACTCCCAATCTTATGGTTAGTAGCCGAGTAACATATCCGGTGGGCCAAAAGTGCACTTCTGTCCGAGGGATGTTATCTGGCTTACATGTATAGCAATCACCACAAGTTCATAACGCATAAAGTGAAATAAATATATCATGTAAAAAATATAATCTTCTTTTTAGTTCGGTTTATTTCCCAGTTTTGTTCCACTCGTGTCAAGTTTAACATCTGCTTCAATGCTGGTTAACGTGAAAATTAAATAATAATAAAAAAAAGGGTTCACGTATCTTCAAAGTTACAAAAGAAAGGAGACCGTGTATACCATTTAGCTAATTATTTAAAGTTGTGACGATTTTTTTTCTTCAATTCCTTCTATTAGTTCACAATTTCCCTATATATATATATATCTTGTTCAAATTTTCAACATTAATAAAATACTTTTTATTCCTCCACTCAAGTTTAAATCCTTTTTTTAAACTCTTTTTGTGGATGACACTAGTTCATACTGTTTTTTCAAATATTATTTCAACAATTAAATTTAATTTTCAATACTTTAAAAATAATTTTAGCAGTTTGTAATGAAAATTGAAATCGGCAGTAGCTCAATCGGTAAAATGTAAGGTTTTCAGTATTTTTCACGTGAATAGGACGAATGGCGAGTTTAATTCTTGCGAAACTCAATAATTTTTTTATTAATTTTTGCCCTAAGTATATCATTTATCAAAATGATTTTCTGACTGAGTTAATAGTTATGGCTTAGTGGTTAGAATGAAGAAATTTTAAGCTTTAGGTTCAATTCCAATTTCTCTTCGTAAAATCTTTGTCATTAATTGCTGGCCACTTCTACCTAATCTATGATTGAGCTATGTGTCGAAAGGATTCTATTTTGACTATTTTTTCCTTAATATTGTGATTTTGCCTTATGTATATACACTGAAGTGACAAAAGTCATGGGATAGCAATATGCAAATATACAGATGGCAGTAGTATCGCAGAGAAAAAGTATAAATGCGCACGTTGTTTTCCAGAGCTTTCATTTGTGTTCAAGTTATTCATGTGAACAGGTTTGTCGTGATTTATGGCGGCACGACGAGAATTAACAGACTTTGAAAGTGGAATGTTAGTTGGAGCTAGACGCATGGGTCATTCCATTGCGGATATCGTTAGTGAATTCAACATTCCGAGATCCACAGCATCAAGAGTGTGCCGAGAGTATGAAATTTCAGGCATTACATCCCATCATGGACAGAGCAATGAGCGACCACCTGCACATAACGACCGAGACCGCCGACGTCTGTGTAGAATGGTCAATGTTAATAGTCACGCAACACTTCGTCAAATAACTGCAGGAATCAATGTGAGACGTACGAGGGACGTGTCCGATAGGACTGTGCGGCGAAATTTGTCTTCCTTGGGCTATGACAACAGAGGACTGACTCGAGTGCCTTTACTGACAGCACGACATCGCCTGCAGCGACACTTCTGGGCTCGTGAGCATATTGACTGGTCCCTAGACCAGTGGAAAACCGTGGCGTGGTCAGATGAGTCACGATTTCAGTTGTTACGAGCTGATGGTAGAGTTCGAGTGTGGCGCAGACCCTACGAAGCCATGGACCCAAACTGTCAGCAAGGCACTGTTCAAGCTGGTGGTGGCTGCATAATGGTGTGGACTGTTTTTACATGGCATGGACTCGATCCTTTGTTGCAACTGAACCGATCATTGACTGGAAATGGTTATGTTCAGCTGCTTGCAGTCATTCATGGACTTCACGTACCCACACAACGATGGGATTTTTTATGGATGACAATGCGCCATGTCACTGGGCAGAACTGTTTGCGATTGGTTTAAAGAACATTCCAGACAATTCCAGCGCATGATCTGGCGACCTAGATTGCCCGATATGAATTCCATCGAGCATTTATGGGACATCATCGAAAGGTCCGTTCGTGCCCAAACTCCTGCACCATCCACACTTTCACAATTATGGACGTCTATACAGACAGCATGGCTCAATATTCCTGCAGAGGACTTCCAACGACTTGTGGACTCCATGACACGTTGAGTTGTTGCACTTCGCAGGGCAAAAGGAGGACCGACACGATATTAACAGTCATCCCATGACTTTTGTCACTTCAGTGTACATATTTATATTAATTTTAATTATTTAATAAAAAGTAACTAAAATAAAAAATTTCTTTGCTGACCTAAGTACGAATTAATTTTTTTTTTAATATTATCTGTTTTTTGCTTCTTTTGTAATATGTCTAATGGAATCCAACAATACATTTGTCAACGCTTTTCACTTACACAATATGGTCATAAAATGACTCTACGGTGAGAAAGAAAGTTAACAGGCGTGCCATATCCGTGCTGAATGTAGTGATTTTTTTTTTTCATTCATCGAAATATGTTTAGTCTTTGTAGCGATTCAGATTATTCCGTGTATCCAAGATGATCTAGCTATGATTAAAATGATTATAGTGACTTTGACCAGCTGACCTTCCACCTTGGACCGACGGATGCAATTACTCTATGAAATGGAGTAATAATAGGGTTACAAATACGATTGTATTGAATCCGGCATATTTTCCCCCCGGCTTCTCATTACTGATATGTTTTGAATCATCTGCCACGAAGAAGCGAATCGTTGCTGGATCTGGCGAAATTTGCTTCATGTCCAACTGCGAATTTATGAGATTAGATTCATCTGGTGTCACACAAATTTTTTCATGATTATAAAAATAGAATTTTGCATTGCATTTCCTTATTCATTTTCTAAAATGTTAAACGTTTCTAAATTGTTCACATTTTCTTGATGACAATAGACTATCTCTAAGTGTTCAAAGTTGAATTACCAGATCATTATTAATTAATATAAATTTTGATTCCGTACTCTTAGCGTCAAGGATGGTGAGTTTAAGAAAATAATTCATCTCAAACCTAATAAAGTGGAAAATTATTAAGTTAACTCGTCTATCTCTAAAACAATAATAGGATTGAAATTAGCAGTAATTTCAATAATCGGCCAAATAATTTGTTTTATTAAGGGCGAAAAAGAAGTAGGAAAATAATTAAGTCATATCCGATTCCGGATAATCCAATAGATGGAGTAAATAATTTTAGAGATCCACGAGACATAAAGATTTTTTTCCTTTTATTTTTGCATTATTTCATGAATCAACTACCTATTTAAATGAGACTGCTATTAGAGTTGTAGATTTTGTGCCGTAATAAAGTGTGACTCACTCACTAGTCAATAATCAAACTTTTCATTATTTAATATTTTCATTATTTATAATCAAACATTCATATTTTAAAAAATGTGATTTTTAAAAAATATGTTGGCAAACAAGATCTGAAATATATTTTCTTGAAGATTAACCACGATTATTTCTTTATTATTATTATTATGTGAGAACATGATGTTGTATGGTTAAGAGGTTTGGGTGTCTCCGAAATTTACGGACAAAAAAAAAAAAAATAAAGATTATGTTTATTTCCGTTTTCTTTAAAATTTATTTTACCTGCTTTTACTATTATGGAATTATTATTATGTATAATTTGAAAGCAGGTGCATTTTTAAAAAGTAGACCTGCTCTCACCAGTATTGCTTTTTCAAACTAGTTTAAACTACTTAAAGACAAAATAATTAAGTCAAATAATGACTTAAAAATAATAATGTTCTCACATGATAACTTGAAATTTGCCACCATAGATTTCATTATATATATATATATATATTTTCAATTTTGTTATGATGGTTATCTTAAAACTTCTTCGAATACAGATGAAATAAAAATAACTTCCTTTCCCACTTTGATTTTGGAAGTTACAAAGATGACACGGGGTTTGCTTTGGTTGGCACCAAATATTTAATGTAGATTGTTTCATAACTAGATTGCAGAATAATTTTTAAACATATGTTCACTTGAAATATAGAGATAATTTGTGGTTTTCTCCATTTTAACAAATTTGATAAATAATTATTTCACAAATTTATTAATATGATAATGCTTATACTCTTTACAAATTATTTTACATAGGCCATTGGAAAAAAATTAACTGCCATATTTGGCCGTAGATTCTTGCAGGGATGAGAAATGCTCCATGAAAAAGGATTTGTCAAAATTTAATTAATTGAAGATTAATGTTTAGCTTCAGTCAATCTAGAGCATATCATTGTACGAATTGCATTCTTTCAATTTTTAAAATTTTCCATTTTTTTTTTCTTTTTAACCTTTTTAGTGATACAGTTTTTATTTCTGCACAATTTTTTTTCTATCTTTAATAATTAAAAAAAAATGTTCAAGTATATTTTATAAACCTCGTTGCTAGAATTAGCAGTAAGTTAAAAAAAATATATTTTAAAGATAGATTAAACGATTTTAAAATTCGAACATACTACGATGTTTCTAGAAGTTCTAGGAACATCTAAAAAAAAATTATTCCAGCATAAAATTAAATATTCGAGTCTTTTTTAATTTTTAGTAAATATTTCAAATTTGAAGACTACAGTTTAAGATTCTCCAGAAAATTGTTTCGAATCCAAAGAGTACTGGAATGTTTTTTCCTGTATCTTTCACGATTTTAGCTAGCGAAAGATAAAAAAAAAAAAAGAAAAAAGAATAGCAGGTGAAGTTTGTGCCGCCAAACATAACACTACCAATGCCAACTCAGCCAACTTCGGTGGAGTGTGACAGAGTCAGATGTCGGAGGGGAAAGAAAAAAAAAAGCATAAATAAATAAAAGCTCTTTCAATGTCACAAAACATGGGAGGGGGGAAAAAAAGGTAAAAACAGCCGTTTTTCAAGCAAGACATAAACGCGCTCTTCAGCTCTTCCAGATCTTTTCGCGCCTTAAGTGTATTTTTACTTTTTATTCACGAGGGGATTGAAAAGGAAGAAAAATCAACATTTCAAAAGCGAGTCAAGATCAGTTTTGAATAGCATATAAAATTATATTTAGAACACCTGGGTTGAGAGATTCGAACGACTCCCGTACGTGTCCTTGAGTTTCGGAAATATTAGTTTTTGAATAGGAAGTTTAAAAAGATGAATTGGATGTGCAAGGGACATGAATACAAGTGGTCGTATTTTGTGCCAGCTGCCCTCGCATCTACATGCTTTGCTTATTGTGTTTGTGCGCAGGAATATTTTTTTTAAGGTCATTCAAATACGAGTGAAATGCAAACATTTAATATTCAGCCACGAAGCTAATTCATATCTAGGAAAGAGAAAGGAATTGTTTAAAATTGCAGGGGCATATATTATACCATCATAATGAGAGCTGAGATGGCGAAAGAAGATTTAAAACACCATAAATATATTTTTTCATTTCAGAAATATGCACCTTTCACTTATAGACGATTTCATTTCTTAGAGGGATGATAAGCAGCAAGAACATTTTTTTGATGCTCTTTGTTAGTTTTTTTTTTCTTTTTCCTTGATAAGGAAAAAAAGCAAAGGATTCGATGAGATAAATTTCATGACTGTCAATCGTTATCTATAACTCATAAAATATTTTTAAAAATATCTTAATAATACTGCTTAATAGCTGTGCAAACTCTTTATGAATTTTGGCAATTTT
The DNA here is from genome assembly GCA_026289955.1 of Argiope argentata. Taxonomy (NCBI): domain Eukaryota; kingdom Metazoa; phylum Arthropoda; class Arachnida; order Araneae; family Araneidae; genus Argiope; species Argiope argentata. The sequence goes on from JAOUZG010019115.1 coordinate 3,981,614, forward strand.
TAAAAAATATCTTTTCTTTGGTTCACAATAGATTAAATTGCTGATCCGAGACTCAAATTATTATTTTCTAAAAATGAATCTTTTTAAAGCACAGCTTCATTTTTCTTCTATTCAAAACTTTGAAAAATTTGTGAGCTTTTTTAGTAAGACGTTGGCGAATCCCATGGAGGATGAAAGTAATTGAGGAGAACCTTTTTAAAGAAAGCCGATTTGAGCCAAAAGCTTGATATTGTTACGCTTTTAACGTAGCGGGTTCGAATTGAATTGAATTGACTTTACTTGAGGACAGCACAAATTAATTTACAGCTATTTACAAGTATTTACAGGATGACTCGATAAAGTAAAATTTCAGATAAAAACAATTCAGCAGTCAACAGTCACTTACAGCGTAAATGCAACCCTTACGCACAATAAAAACAGACTGCAAAACAGCTATCGTATAGCACAGCAAACAGTAAATCACAGCGAGCTCAATAATACAACGTTAAGAGCAAACGTAAACACAGCTCACTAATAAAAAGCGAGAAAAGTAATCCGTTAGTCCAGCGAGACGCTCTCTCCCGAGAGGAAACTCTCTACTAACTAACTGTCAGGTTACGGCAACCCGTCCCTTATATAGATGATCGAGCGCGCCCCCAAAAGCACGCGAAGCAACGCGGCGCTTCACATACGATCCAGCGGATACCAGACTATTTCTTTCGCCAAACCAACCCGGCTGGTGTGAAGCTCTTCGTCAAATATCGCCAACTTCGGTACACTGCCGTGGCGCTCGCCCACTTATAACAATATTTTGAAATGCAGCATGCAGTAACATTCAACAAATTTTAAATACAATGTAAGTATGAACAACATATAAATGAGATGTTAAAGAATAAATTTATCTTCTATAATGTAGCAATTAAAAAAAATCATTTTTTAAAATAATTTTTTTAAATTACAAAAAGCCCAAAAGTAAATGTTTTTCCCACCCCCTTTTATTTGATGACAAAAATACCTTTGATTTTTACTCAATTCAGTTACTATTATCAATCAATTATGTTATCATGAAAAGTTCTGAATTGTTTACAAGAAGAGAACTGTCAAGCAATGTTGCTTTGAACTAGAGCCCATTTCAGTATAAAACAGTAAGTAAAATCCATGAAGTATTTATAAAACACATCACACCCGCTTATTTAAATACAACATAAGTTGTTTGGAATTCTATTCTTCAGAATTTTTTTACTTCATTATAAAAATGTCTGAATTTCAAAGTTTCACTTTTCAGCTGTTAAAAAGCTGAAAATATTTATTACACCTTTCTATCCTAAATAACTAGATTTCAGGATGTCAATTTTGGTCGAGAATATTAAATAATTAATTAATTCTAAATCAAACTCAATTTATCATCAAGATAGTTAACAAAGAATCTCTTTTATAGATGGTTCAGCTAGTTAAAAACTATAAACCGAAAATAATATTGAATTGATATAGACTATTTTCATATGCGAAACAATTAATAAAAGTAAACATTAAAAAACATTTTGCTTACCTCATTATAAAACTAAATACTTTTTTTTCAGTAATTTCAACACATAAACCAAAAAATATAATTTGTGAGTCTAATTACTAACCTGTTTGCATGAGTTTTCAGTAAACTCCATTATAGTAAGACATTCATAAGAATAATTTACTATTCATCTTGGAATTTCAACAATTAACAAATATTGATTGACAATTGATTTTAAAAACTATTTAGATAACAAATTTTGAATCAATCTAGTACCAAGCATTCGAATACATAGCTATAACAATCAAGACAGCTTAATAGCCAATAACATACCATTCTCAGTGGTGATGAGGGGAGGAAATGCAGTAATGGTATTTATTATACAGAAAAATTGGTATAGTTGGTATATGCAAATAATGGAGGCATTCAACCAATCAGCGTAACGCGATGCTGTGGACGGTGCATATGTAAGACAACAGATGTCTAAGGAGGCTGTTAGATCGATTCTTGCTGTTTTCATGGCAGCTTATCAACATTTATGCGATTTTTAACGGTGACTAATCGATGGCGCACGAGAGAGGGAGCACGGCATTTCCGAAGTAGAGATGAAATTTGGATTTTCGCGCTCGACCATTTTTAGGGTGTACCGTGAATACCAGATTTCCGATAAAGCTTCAAATCTCTGATAGCGAAGCGGCTTGAAAAAGATCTTGATAAAACGCGGTCATTGACGGTTGAAAAGAATCGCTACACGAGATAGACGTTCAACATTTCCTCAAATTGCTACGGCAGGCCCGTCAACAAGTGTCAGTATCTGGATTATGAGACATAACCTAATTGATATGGACTTCCGCAACCTCGAACCATCTCGTGTACCGTTGGTGACTCAGCGGCACAAAGCCCTGGACCTTATCTAGGATCGCCAAAGCTACCATTGGGCTCTTAATGATTGGGAAAACGTTGTGTGGTCTGAGGATTCACATTTCCGAGTGTATGGCTCTGTACGGGCGCCAATAAAACTCAATGAATCCATGGACCCTACATGTCAACAGGGGACTGTTCAAGCTGGTGGAGACTCTGTGATGGTGTGGAGTGTGTGCAATTGGAGTAACATAGGACCCCAGACACGTCTAGATACGAATCAGAGGTTCCTATGTTACTAGTATGTAAGCCTCCTATTTGATCACCTGCAGCCGTTCATGTCCAATGTGCGTTCTGACAGATTTGGGGAATTCCAGTAGGACAATGCAAGAGCCCTCACTACCAGAATTGATACAGAGGGGCTCCAGGAACACGCTTGACTTTAACCACTTCCGCTGGCCACCTAAATCCCCAGGCATAAACCTTATCGAACATATCTGGGATTTATTGCAATGTGCTATTCAAAAGATTCCCCCTTAATCTTATGGATTAAGGGGGAATTTTTTGATTCCCCCTTAATCAGATTCCCTCTTAATCTTATGGATTTATGGACAGCCCTGTAGGATTCATGGTGTCAGTTACCTCAAGCACTGGTTCAGACTTTAGTTGAGCCCATGACACATTGAGTTGCGGCCCTTATACATTCTTGCGGGGTCCTTACACAATATTAAGTAGGTGTACCTTTTTTTTTTTACTTGTCAGTACATTTGCATGAAAAATCGAAATATATTAGTAATAAAATATAATGCTATTTATTAGTCAAAATTTAAAGATTTAGCAAAAATGGTAGACAAAATCTGTGCAGTATTAGCTTAACAAGTCATAAAGGACTGAGAAAAAAAATGGTATTTATTCAACTACCAATATTCTTTTTAGTTTTTATAACATAAATTAATGAAGTTATTTCAACTTTTGTCTAATTTCTATTTCCTTCATTATTATTGGTAAATACCGGGTGACCAAAAAGTTCCCGTACTCCAAATTTAAAAAATCATTTTCCATGATTTTTTTTCAAGTATATTAAATTTTGCCATACGAGTAATGAAACCATGGACATGCTTGAAGCTTTTTTCGGCGATCGACTTACCTCAAAAAATCTTTGGCCAGCTCGATCCCCTGATCTGATCATACCGAACTTTTTTCTGCGAGGATATTTAAAGGACACAATTTATGAAGGTGATCCTCAAACAACAGATGATTTGAAAATCGCAATTACCCAAAGGATACAAGAAATCACTCCTAGCATGTTAAAACGCGTTTCGAAAAACATGCGCAAACGAGTTCAGCTTTGTCTCCAAGAAAGGGATGGACATTTTGAACATTTATTATAAATGTAAGTTCAGTATCTTTTTCTTAATTATGTTAAAAGTGCTTTTTATCATTGGCATAAAAATAATTCTTTTTAAACCTATTGTTTTTGTAAAATAAATTCACAAATCCTCGGCACGGGAACTTTTTGGACACCCGGTATAATGATAGCAATGAACCAACAAATATTAGTTTTTATTTGCCATATTATTATTAGTTTGATTTTCAATATCAAATAATTTGCCAATATTTCAATCGAGGATAAAAAAATGAAAATGCTTATTGATCCATTTAATCATTAGTAATTACATTACAATTTTAAAAAACTAAAGCTATATAGAATTGGATATATGATAATTTAGTATATAGATCAGACTTCTAGAGCACTCATGCCTTTTAGTATCAGAAAGGAAACAAACGTTAAAAAAAATCCTCAGTACACATGATATAGTTCGTCCACATTTCGAATACAATTTTGAATTTCATCTAAGGTAAGAGAGATATTGATAATGAGTAAAAGTTTAAGAAATACCACACCCAAAATTTAATTTCTTACCACAAATATAGAAAGATTAAGTTGTGTTAAAATAAATGAAAAGATAAGAGGTGAACTTGCAATAGAATTTTGAAAAGTTATGAATGAGGGTACAGCATTAACAAATTTTTTTAAAATTTATTTTCCTGAATCAAAAATAAGTTCATATATACAAATGTATTGTCTGTACAGAAAGGTCCCCTGCCTATCAGCTACACGGGACTGAAATCTCACGAAGATGAAAGTCTGGGTCATCAAATAGTAGTTTTTTCTTTGGTGGTAGAGGGGCAGTATTAGCTGTAAAAATAGTTAAGGATATTTGCAAATACACAATAAATAATCTAAAGCTTCAAAAATTTTCAATTTTAATTCATTTTAAAATATACTGACAACATTATTATTATTATTATCATGAAAATTTATTACTTTAAAGATCAAATAGCATTTAAATACTACTAGTACAAAGTTTTATTTTAACAAAATAAAAAATAAATTAGCATTTAAAATTCTATAAAACTTATATAAATAATAAAAATATAATTAAAAACACACACACACAAATGAGGAAAGTGAAAAGGATATTTGTGAAGAAGTTTGAAGAAACCAGTCCCCAGACTCATTGGAATTCCTAATATGATGCTTTCACTTACACCTGTAATAGAATCTTCTTGGCCATAATAAGCAGCATCAAAAAGATGATCAGCTGTCTTTTCAAACTGTAAATGAAGGATAAAATGCATAAAAATAATATCAAGTAATTTATTGAAAAAAAAAAGTTATGAAATATAACACATGATTTAACATTTTTAACACTACCGAGGAGATACTTCATCTTTCAGACAGTTCCACTTACAAGTTTCTGTGGGTTAAAATTTGTAATGAAAAAAGTAAAGGGATTCTTCAGATATGTATTAGAAAGTTCAACCTATCTAAAGTTGCATGAGAGACAAATTTTAGCCCACAGAAACTTATAACTGGAAGCATCTGAAAGATGAGATATCTTGTCAGTAGAATTGAAAGTATTAAACTATTTTTTGAATAATAATAAAAATAATTGAATAATATTGAAAGATGCAGATTAAAGATGAGCAACACTCTATGTTTTACTACTTAATTGTTATTTAAGATCAATGAAGATACAATAGAATTTACTGAAGAGAAGACAATTAAGACTTTACATATATACATTGGTTTAGTTTCATTAAAGTAACATCTTATTCTGAAGCCATACTAGAATTATTTCAGCAGATTTCATAATTTTGAACCGCTATCTCACCAAGATGATCACCCTACACTTTTCCTGTTTCTCTAACCTTCCACATAACTCAAACTGGAGTAAATCTTACACAAAAGATTATACATGTACCAGGCTGCATACATGGCAGATTTTTGGTGGAACTGTAGGCATTTTAAACCTGCAACTTCCAATTTCAAATATGAGATTGTCAACAAAGGACACACTTTACATGATATTTGCATATTCAAAGAAAGAAAAGTATCAAACCTTAGATTATGCAGCTCGTTACATATGAAGATGAGATGTGTTCTATGTGCAGTATAATGTATGCAGATATTATAATTTAAAAAATGGACATTAGCAAAAATAAGTTTTGGGACTTATTCGATGCAATCGAAGTAAATACATAGTATCATATAAAAATAAATAATTTGATTTAGTAGAACTCAAAATTAACAATAAATAAATACTTAATTTAAGATTTTTAAGTGGACTACTATTTACTTACTGAAGCAAGCATAAGGGCACTTTCCTTCATTTTAGCCAAACCATACCTTGTAATACCATGCACTTCTCCCTATAAATAATCATCATAGGAAGAAAAATCACAAATAAAGTCATGTTTTTAAATAAAAGACAGCTTTAAATCCACTGTACAATAAATAACATAGTATAAAATAAAACATACCTTATTTTATGCACAATTGTAAATTAATAAAACAAATAATTCAATAGTATTTATATAATAAAACAATTTATAATACTTTTACATTTTTTAAATTAGAAATTAAGAATTGTCAGCAATTTTCATATCAATCAATAAAATACAACTAGCAGTTTTATATTAAATTCCTTAACACAGTTAATTTAAGATGAACAAAGATATTTTCAGAACATTAGAAATTATTTAAGAATGAAATATTTTCTCACTAAATAATAATTAAGAGTATATGGAGTTTAATATTGATGAAAAAAATTTAGGTGCTTCTTCCTACCTTGAAAGTCATGAGGTCAGCTAAAAGCATCAAATGCCGTCTATCTATTTCAATTGAATGATGTTTCATAGTAGTCTGTGTCTCACTTATAATGATAGTTCTGTTTAAATAATAAACATATATTTAATGATTCTGTTTAAATAATAAACATGTATTTAAAAGTTCTGTTTAAATAATAAACATATATTTAATAGTTTTTTAAATAATAAACATAATAATTGTTTAAATAAACATACATATCGAAATAATATATATAGTTGGAGAATTTCAAGAGCTGCTCATTACAATTTTAAAACTAATAAAAATGAAATATATAAGGACTTTCTATATTTATTAAAAAATTAAAGTAATTCGAGTAAACATATATAATATAGTTCCAAGTAAAATGTCTAATTTTTAAACATGATAAACCTAATTACATGTTCAAGAAGCTTTGAACATATTCAGTATATATATATATATAAATGAATATATCTTCCATAAATACATTACTTTAAGATTGACTAATTGTCAGACAAGTTAACTTAATATCTGCTCTTTTAGTAGATGAAACAGGTTACAAGGTTACAAAGAACTTGAGATGAAGTACACAGAAACAAAATGTTCTAATAATAAACTTTTTAAAACTTACTTTGCAGCTTCAATTCCTAAATATTTTTCAACTTCCATTGTATTATTTGAAGTAGTAGACATTCCTTTGACTCCTGTAATGATAATGTGCTTATAAATGAATCAATTTTAAATTCTTTATTACCGCATATACTTTAATTTAAGCTTGCAAAATGCGGTGAAAATGCAAAAACTACATTATAAGCAAGTGAAATGCTAAAACAACTTTATATTTCTTATTAAAGAAATTACAATCAAAAAGTAATATTTTCTACCTCTTGTGGCCATGACAGCACCTAATCCATTTCCTTCAATTTGCAATTCATATTTATCATTTTCCAAATGTATCAAAGCTCTGGACACAGTTGGAATACCCTAAAAATATGTTTGAAATTTGACAAGGTAATAAATAATAAATAGGAATTTAAAAGAATACTGTATTAAGAATGCAATAAAAATGATATATTTATAATATAATTAATTCTAAGGTGATTTTTTTTGCTATAATGTTAATTTTGAAGTGCAGAAGAATTTAATATACCTGTATTACAACTAACTGTAACTTTTCTTTCAGTTGCTGCAATACAGTATAACATGTTCCTTTAGAACTCTGGAAAGGCTTCACAATAATTACACTTTCTGAAAATATTTCTACATTGTTAGGTTTTATTCCCTTTATATCAGCAATATTTGAAGTGCATATTGAATAACGGATAGTGTCAGCATTTACTTCCAGCTGAAAGAAATAAAACAAATGATGTATAAATTTTCCAAATAAAAAAAATATTAAATTTTTTGCAAAGTATTTATTAATATTTTATAAGGATTGGATTAAAAGGATTTGAGTACAAAGAAGCATTATTGCACATCACTTTTGTTATACCAAAAATATGTAGATGTATGGTTATGTTACTGTTTGTTACTACACTTTTTGTATTAATTGAAGGCAGTTGTACATTCATATCAATGGTGGCTTTCATTAATATCAATTAATTCTAATAAAAGTGCAATTTATTTAGAGCATTATTGATACTATACAGAAGGAAAGACTTGAAATCAAAAATACACAGGAAGTCTATCAATAAATAGGAATTTTTCTTTAGAAAAATTGCCAGGTGAAACTTGTGACAGTATGAAACATGCAGTAAAAGAAAGAAATAAAAAAAGGGAAATAAAATTACACAATATAATTTTATTTGTGTTGCATTAAAAAACAATTATTACACTCAAATTGTTCAATTTAATTACTTTACATAAGTTACGAAATGAAAATGATTATACTATGAAATCCTATATTACTTAACTCATTTCAGCTCCCTCCCCCCCAAAAAAGATTTAATGTATCTTGATGGGTTTTTTTTAGCACTCAAATCTTTTTAAAAAACTTCACTGAATTACTCAGATTAATGTTAAATGATAATTGCAATTTGTAATTACTCCTGCTTCACAACATTTTTCTAGCTTCTTGAATAATAGGAATATAACATCACACTTTCATCAATTTTCTTTTTTTTAATATTAATTTTCTTTCTTTCCAAAGTAATGAAAAAAGACATTTTTGTACAATCAAATTACTATTTGATGATAAAAATATACTTTTATAAATTAATAAAATAATAAATATAATTTTATAGAGTAACTAAATAAATTATTTATTCCATATGAAAATATTTCAAAATGAATCTAAATAAATATGAAAACAGTTAGAAAAGTCATTAAGATATTCCATCCAAAACATTATAACATGGGAATAATCTCAGCCACAGAAATTATCAAAAATGCTAATTTAAAACAATTCATTTGTACATTTTCTGTAGCAACCAAATTCTGTAACAATTATTGTTTATAAGATGTAATGAATAAAAAAATTTTTTTTTTAAAAAAACCAACTACAAAATATTTTTATGATTTTTTCATCTAATAACTTTTCCTGAAAAATACAGCTTAATTTAGAAGTTAGATGAAAAAAAAAATCCAACTAAATATTTCAGAAGTTAAACTAAATTGAGTCCAGGAAAGCAAATGTAGAGTTTGATTGATACTAAATATTAAGCATTGATGACAAAAAATATTTTTAAAGCAATTATAGGTCACAACTAAATTAAATAAAAACAGTGAAACATTTAAATTTTCTATCTAATTAATCATTTAGTATATTTTAAATTAATTCAATGAACAAAAAATATTTAGTTAATACATCTAATTATGTGTAAAGGTTTCAATATGGAAGAATAAAAAGATAAATGATGAAAAAAAATTCCATTAAAATTGGAATGAAGTAAAATAAAATCAAATAAATTACCTGCAACAAACGTATTCTTTCAAGATTTAATTTAACTAAGATAAAGCAATTGTCTGGTAGGAAAACTTCTTCAAAATAGTCAGTGACCTAGTAAAAATTAAAAATAAATAAGTAACATTATTTTTAAGTCATTATTTGTTTTCATTAATTTAATTTATTAACCAGTTTAAACCAGTTTGAAACAATCATGAGACTTCTCTATCGGTCTCTTCCCCCCTCTATAATATATATACATATATATGATAATTTTTATAAACTTTCATTTTCAATCTTTTTAGCTGGCAAACCAAGTTTTGGAGCTGGAACGATTTTGGGATGAAACAACAGCTATGATGTCATAGTTCTACATCAACCTTTTAAAAACATATCTGCTGTCAAAGAAGCATATGTAATAATAAAGCAATACTGGTAAAGGCAGATCAACCTTTTAAAAACACACATGCTTTTAAAGAAGCATATATATAATAACACAATACTGGTAAAATAAGGTCAAAAAATTATTATTCAAAAATCCCAAATGAAAATAACATCATGCTCTAACATGATAAAATATTAGGATTAACAAAATAAAAATATTATTGTTGTGATGCCTATTTTCAAAATAAGACTTAGTTAAGAAATTTAAAAAATAAAATAGTAATAAGAAGTTTCAGATATAAATAGCAGAACATCTTAAATAGCATTTATTTTGTTCAAATTATAAAAAAAAAATTTGATCATATTTAAATCATGTTCTTATTTCCGCATAAGTCACACTAAATTTTTTCAACATACATTATTTTAACATGTACATTAACTCTATGAATGTTATCAATGTGTAAGTCATAACTATACATGAATTTACCAGTATTATTCAAATCCTAAAAAAAAAATTTATCTTCAAAAATCTTAAGTAAAATTCTAATGCTTCAAAAAAATATATAATTTATATAACAATAAACACACAGAAAAAAAAAGAAACAATTATGGGAAAAACTATTATGAAATATTGCTTGTAAAGAGAATATTCTGATATTCATATAAATATGTATCATTAGTCTCACATATAAATAAATAACACACTTTTACACATGCATAAAGATAATAATACATTTATAAAATATAAAAAAACACACATATTCCACTCAATATAGTCAATATGAATAATTATTAGAATAAGTAATTAACAGATTTCTCATATTGATCAACAAATATTTACGCTAACTAACTATAACATACATAAGAATCATTTTATAACGTTTTGGTACCAATTTCCCAAACATTCATTTATAGATATTGATATTCAATGAAGATTTTTTTGAAAAATTAACTAAAAAAGAATATTAAAAAAAATCAGCAGTTTTTCAAGAAAAAGTATAAAGGCTTTACAAGCTTAAAGAAACTGATCGAAGATGATGCCAAATTTGTCTAATTTTCATAATTAAAACATACAGATAAAAATTATGCTGATGAACATAGCCTTTCATGTGTAAAATTTATTATAAAAAACCATTAATGTTTTTTAATAATAATTGTTTTTATAACTAACAGAAGGAATAAAATTCGAGAGAAATGTATAGAATAGGCTATTGTTACTACAGCTATTAACTAAATTTCAAAAATCCTTTACCATACCTCTCCCAAAAGAGTTTTTTCAATTCTTCCTTTAACTTTTCTAGCAAATTCTAAATCATCATTCACATCCAGTAGAGCAGTGACGACTGGAGTGCTTATTACTTTACTTGCATTAATAATTTCACCAATGCGAGGTACACCCTGTGTAATATCTTTAAAAAATATTAAGGAAAAAAATTCTTTATTTACTTTTAATGGCAGAAGTTCCTCATTTTACGAAGAAGTATACTCAGTAATTAATAATGAGATAGAATGATATAAAATTTATAAAATAATTGAAGAACATGTATGCAAAATAATAAAGAAATATTTAACTAGTTTTGACGTCTAAAGTCAAGCAAAAAGAAAACAAAAGTAATTTAAAATTATAATTATGATAAAACAAATGATGGAAAATGGATATAATATTAATATAAGATCCCCCCCCCCCCAAAAAAAAAATCCTGTTACAATTATAGAAGAGAACTCATTGGAAAGGATACTCATTGAAGCAACTCCAGCAAAATGGAAGGTTTTTAAAGTCATCTGGGTAGCTGGCTCACCAATGCTCTGAGCACAAATGGCCCCTACAGCAGTACCTTTAAGAAAGGACATATGACAGTTAAAAATTTCCATATTTAATGCACTTTATCAATATAGACATTTTTTATCACCATAAAAATTACATACCTGGTCCATTCATTGCTTTCATGTATTTGTCTTTGCAAAACTTAAGAAGTTCTATCAGTTGTGTTTTTGTGATTCTTTCAAGCTGATATAACACTGAAAACAAATAATACCATAAAATAATTAATCAACAAAAGTTAAATATTAATGTACTTTTATAAGAGCATTGATAAGATAATTTAACAATTGCTGGTTTATGAATTTGACTATTCTGTATGAATATAACAGATAAATGAAGTTCAATTAAATTCTACATGTCTGTCACACAACTTAAAGCATATGGATAAAAAGAATGTTTAATTACAATAAAATAAATGATTTTATTATTGCTCAGAAGAAAAGGTTTTTATTTTAAAAGAGTAAATAGAATAATGACTTCAAAGATAAATAAATGTATATATCTAAAACTAGACAAAGAATGTAAATTTGTATAATCCATCATTTTAAATATTAACATTACAAATTATGTTAAATTTTGGTGAAACTTTTTTCTTATTCAAAGAAATTTGAATTTCCACTTACAAACATTTCTCATATAAAAATTTGTTATAGTTTTTGTAAAAACTTAAAAAGAGAATGTAAATATTCGGAATATGATAATTGAATCACAGAAAATAATTATAAAAAGATTCAAAAAATATGTTTATTCAATTAATAATAAAAATCTTTTCCGATCCCTTTCAGGAAATAGAGAAATAAATAAGAATAATTTAACTTAAAATTAATTTAAAATAAAAATAATTTTCATTAATAATTTGCAAGAGAAAACTTACCAGGAGGGACATCCTCTTTATCTGAAGAAAAGTTAAACTTATCTTGAACTCTCAGCATCCGCATGCTGTGATCTTTAAAAAAATTCCTAAGGGGGGGGAAAAAGATTAACATATGTATTAAAATAAAATTATTAATACAAAAAAATCTTAGTTATAATTACAAATATTTATTTTTACCTAAGGCGGGATCGGTAATTTTCATGGACATCATTAAAATCTTCCTGTAATATTTCATCACTTAAAGATATTAAAGAGTCAGGATCCAAAGGTCTCTCATCTTTGCATGGAAATTTGGCCTAAATAATAAAAAAAGATAAAGAGGTTACTTAGCATAAAAGAAATGAATAAAAATTACTTAGTAAATTATTAAATACCCAAACTTATAGTAACTTAATAGTAGCTTTCTTAATTAAAATAATACTCATGCCTTCATATGCTGTAACACTGTTCAGTGATTCAGGAAATAGGAAATAGAGATATAAACCAGCTACATTAAAGCCTTGTTTAATTAACCAACAAAGTAATAGTTAATATAATTTACTAATTATATTTGGGAGTTGAAGTAGGTAAGTTTTTCAATAACTAATTTTAAATAAAAAATTAATTTTGAAAGTAGTTTTTCTGTTTCTTTTTTCCATGCCCAATAATTTACAGAATTTTTTCACACAGGATATATTCTTATCCTGAAAACTTCAAATAAAAATCACAATAGAAAATTATTGGAGTGTATTAATAAATACCTTAATTATTCAAATGATATGATGGTTTAAAATGATTAGTTAGTAAACTGATAGACACAAACATATTTCCAAAAATGCATACCTGAAAAAGTATTCTATATAATAATATAGTTACATAAATATTATGTTAATGCGACTTATAGATGAGATTTGGTAAATGAGTTAATATTTATAATTAATTATAAATGTGGTAGAATGTAAATTATTAGGTTCCGTTCAGGAAGCAACAGGATGCTTGTTTTCAGGAACATATTTTTTAATAATTACACTCACACACTAAACAAAACAAGACATTTATACAGCATGCTTAACAGAACAGCATCATCTCATTCTACTTACAACCGCAAAGGTTTATGGGGTGCATAGTTAATCACGCATCACCATCTAGTTTTCAAAAGAGAAGATAAAAGTAACTGCTACATAAAATTATATAATTTAGATTACATTTATGATTTTTCTTTTTCAAATCATATACTTCATATTTTTAAAACTATATTATTTTTGGTTAGATAACTTGATTATTTAATTGTACTACATAAGTAAATTTCTCCCTTTTTTTAAAAAAAAATGTTCAACAACTATTATTCACAAAACCTAGTTATCTGGTTGTGATTTTATTCTTAAAGGAAATCGATTATTTTTGCAGTTAATTGACTAATATTTATGAAAATATGATTTGATGTAGCTCACAATTTTCATTCAAAAGCTAAAATGCATTCTAAAGAAAATTTTAAAGTATGAATAGATCACAAAAATCATACCGTAATGTGATACATAGCTCTTTCAAATATAACAGGGTCATCTGGTGGGTCATCATTTTTCTTCATACAATATTCAGTATTTTTCTTCTTTCCTGAATTTTCAAATTTATTAACACCTTCCATGTTTACAGGATCTAGACCATCACCACCATAAACAAACTGGACTACTTCTCCAATAGAATTGCGAACACTTAAGTCGTAATGCAAGCACAAATCTTCCAAAGACTGAAAAAAATAAAGACGAATGAGTGCAGGAAAAAAAATGTTATAAATAAGTTAATTTTTAATGACCGGAGAAAAATTAGCAACAAATTTTAATATTTTACAGAATAGCAATTTCTTTCACAATTAATAAATAAATAGAGACCATTACATTCTTTTTAGAAATTAAAAAAATGTATATATGATTTATTTTTATACAAAGGAAAACAAAATGGAATAATAAAAATAGGCAATTATTAAGTTTAATATATATTGCTTTAAATGTAAATAATTTTAAATGGCGGAATTGTACATGGATTACTAGCAATATATAAACAAACTATATTTCAAGCAATGCAATAGCTGATAATTAATATAAGAATATCATAGTAATAACATATAATTGGCATGAAAAACTGAAAACATTAGATAAATTACTTTCTGTACAAGCTCATTAAAAATCCCATTATTTCACTTACTTTTATCAAACGACGTTGCATGTAACCAGTTTCAGCAGTTTTTACAGCTGTATCTACCAAACCTGAATTAATAAAAAGTTGTTGTTACAAAAAGTATTAAATACAATAATTATATATATTGACTAATGAGAGAATATTACCTTCTCTTCCAGCCATAGTATGAAATATGAATTCAGTTGGAGTGAGACCAGAAAAGAAGCTGTTTTGTACAAATCCCTTGGCTTCAGGAGTTTTACCTATGAAAGTATTATAAAACATTAATATTACAAAAATTTAAATTTTTGCCAGTTATACTGATAATAAGAAAAATTGTGCATAATTTAAATAAGGAAACCTTTTCTCTATTTGCATATGCAGAGAATTCAATATTTTAACATCATCTTATGAGACTATTTAATTAAACATGTAATAAATGCGAATATTTGAATCAGCATAAGAACTTCGAGTACAGATTTCTAAGGTTTTTAAAACCAATTCCTGAATTAACAAAAATAAAAATACAAAAAAAAAGTGTTAAAATTAAACATTAACTTACTAGCTTTTTCAAAATGGGGCAAAGATCTATGATCGAATCCATCAGGTACTCTTTTACCACTTAATGCTTGTTGTCCTACACATGCAACCATCTGACTGATATTGATATTTGAACCTTTTGAGGGGAAAAATAAATATTACATATAATATGAATAAAAGTATATAATAAAAGTATATAAACATGCATAATGTCCACATTTCTTTTAAGACATCAACATAAATCTTACTAAAAACTTAGTAAATAAAATGAGAGCTCTGTAAAAAATTTAAGCATCTTTTCAAATTCATTTAAAATCCTGTAAAAAAATATATTGATAACTGCACTCGTAATAATAACAGTAAATAAAATTAATGTAAGGTTAGTTCTTGAATAATTTTCCAATATTGTTACAAATTTGTAATATTACTTCCCAACAGTTTGGTTTATAATAAGGAAAAAAAATTAATAGATATTCTTAACAGATGACGGGTAAATGAACTCAGTTTTGGGACCATTTGGTGGCAAAATTGGAGATGCTACAAAATATACTTTTAGTGATATCTCTATTAAAAGTTGAAGTTCTGGGATCTATATAGGATGGTTTATGCTGTGCCACAGAGTCTATACAAAAGGACATGCACATAGTTAAGAATATTCAATCTTTGAAGTATTATTTGCAGAGGAATTGGTTATTTTGAATTCTGCACATACTGACTTTGAGTGTTTTTACTATTTACGCTTTCTTGAGAGATTATTCTTTATCAAGAAAGCTGAATTTCTCATTAACATACAACAGACAATTCTCTAAAACAATACAAGTTAAATATACCTTTAGAGCCACATTGAGCCATAATTAAAGGGCTGTTACTCTTATGCAGTTCTTTATAACATACTTGTGCAGCACGTTCTCGAATTGCAGATAATTCAGATATGATTTTGTTCTGAAAAGAAATAAATCATAAATATAATATTTCGATATTTTAAATCTTATTACCTAATGTTTTTTGAAAGGGACTAAGAAAAATATACCTCTAGAGTTTCCTCTTCACTACATCCAGGCAAAGTTTCTAACTCTCCTCTCTCCAAACTCTGGATATATTCTTCACATTTATTATATCTGTAACAATAAAACATAAATAAAAATGTAAACACAAAGAAATTGGTTTTTTTCTTTCATGTATTGATATTTAGAAACATAAATATGAGCAGAGATTTAGCAACAGAGGAAGGTAAAATATAATATTCAGTAGTTGTGAGGGCAAGTAAGATCAACAAGTACATGTAAGTCAAGGCCAAACAAGCATTTCAATTAATTAGAAATAATTTTTTACAAAAAGGTATTTGAAAAGAATGAAATATGCAATTGATAAACATGCTGATACAAAATAGTATGTATTAAAATAAAAATGTTAAAAGAAACAGAATTACTTAAAAAAAATCCATCTGATAAGTTTACCTACAATTTTTTTGCTCAAAGCAAATTTTTAACCTCAAAATAATTTATGTATTTTCTTTTAGAGTTTGCCATGTAGGTGAGATTTTTTAAATCAAAATGTCATGTCCTTGCAAAAGCCCTTTTCAAATATAAGCTTTTCAAGCCTTATTCTAAACAAGCCTTTTTTAATCAGATCTTCTATAAAGCTGATTGTTATTTGTCTTATTTATAATTCAGAATCTAAAGTCTTAATTTTTACAATAGTGATTTGTTCACGTAAATCTTAATACAGATTTTGAAATGCAACAGCATGGCTAGATTAACTATTTAAATTTAGGCCTTGTTTTAGAATATTTTTTTAAAAAAATTATTTCTGAAATCAGAATTATATTTTAAAATAAGAAATATCTGATGCAGGGAGAAATTAAGAAAATATAAAAATCAGTTTCTGTGCAATGGAATAAAATAAATCATAAATAAGAAAATATAAAATGTTTCTAAATTTTTAAATTATGGAGAAAAGTAATGGATACATACAAAAAGAAAAAAAAAAAAGTCATAAGATATGAAATTTTATCCATTAGTTGGGATTGATATTTTTCTGATGTTATGAGAAAAAAAAATCAGTTTAAAATTAATATTTTTATTAATTAAAAAACACAATAATAATGAATTAATAAATATAATCTTATTTACCCTTGTTCTAACAATATTTGTTTTTCTTTTAATAAACCATATCCTGGTGTTACATCACCAATTCCTATGGAAAATCCACGATTGGCTGAAAATAAGCAAAATATTATTTTCATGTTCATATAAAAGTTATTTAACATTAATCATGTTATTTAAACATTAAAAACTAATTTTTTAATGTATTTTTGAAATATTAATATTATGACAAATATTAAAAAACAAATTTTATAATCAACAAATCATTTCTTCAAAATTATACAAAAAAATTCAGCTATATAGCTTTTAAACAAGAAAGCATTAACACAAAAAAAAATTCAATCATATGAAAAAGCAGAATTAAATTACTTTTTGTTATAATGAAGCATCTCATGCAAAATGAATTTAGATATTTCAAGTTGCATTAACACATAAATTATTAAATTGATCTGCTATTTTAGGAAGCACAAAAAATGCACACATGTTAATTCAGTTTTATGTGTTTAATCTAAATTTCAAATAATGACAATTCTTTTTGTAATTAAGCTTAGAATTTTTTTTGCATGAATTATTAAATTATATATTAGCTAAAATATATAATTTATTTAATGTATTCCAAAATTCATTTTCCTTTCTGTCCAGATACAAATCTGTTTCTTCAAGTAAAGGTTAACAATTAAATATTTTATTAAATGTTACTTGTCAATTTTAATATCAGAGAAAATAATTCAATATTTTCTGTAATCAAAAGAAATATTTCCTTCTCAATAACAAAAATAAAAGAAAAATTATTAAACAAATTATAAAAACGTTTGTAAACATTTTTTAAAAATACCAGAATTAACTAATTTTCTTCCTTTCTTTTTAAATCTTAGGCAATTCTGATGTAAGAAGAAGTTAGAAGAATGTTCTAATTTTTCCAAATAAACACAGCTTCTAATGTACCATACTTTTAACTTGGACAATTTATATACTCTATGATTAACTTTTCAAAGAAACGAAAGGAAATTTTTATAAAAGTATAATTTTTAATATAAATTAAAGCTTTACTTACAGATATTTTAACATGTGGTAACATTGTTTAGATATTTCAAAATAAAACATTCACATTATTCATACCAAGAAAGTAAGAGGCTAGTCGAGCCAGTCTCAGCATAGCATTAGCAGCATGAACTTTTCCATAATCACGCAAAAGTATATAGAAAATGGTAGTCTTTGATCCAGAACCAAGAGTTGCTTTAGTCATAGTTCCAGACAATAATTCACTGTTTCTAATATTTACAACTGAAAGAATAAAATAGCAAACATAAATAATCATAATTTTACAAATCATCAAAATCTCATAAACTTAAAATGAATTTAAAAATACAAACTAAATTATTTTTTTTGTTTTGTTTTTAATGCAAGATATTTTTTCTTTAATAATAAAGTGTTCTCACATAAACAAACATTGCTTTTTGGAGGAAAGTAGAAAACTACATAGGATGATAAAAAAAAAATGTCTTCAAAACTTTAACATCTGCATATTTATTAAAACAATTATGTCCATTAATAATGAAAAAAAAATGATTATTGTTAATTCATATAAACTACAAATCAGAAGAACTCAAATGAAGATTTAGAAGAGTATGCAGAAACTTTATTGCAAGATACTTACAGTTATCATTAGGGCACAATTCTTCTTTCCCAGTATAAGGAGATGCTGCTTTGCCTTTTGGTGCTTTTCTGAGATTTATCAGAATATTACATTCTTTACTGGGACGTAACAGTAAACTGAATATCTGTTTTCCAGTCCACAACATTTGAGGCTAAAGAACAAATTAGTCTTATATAATATAAAATAAAACATTCACATGCTTAACTAATTTTTGTTTCAGACATAACAATGCAAAGTTTTTAAATAAATAATAAAGAAATGACAATACACAGGGAACAAACCTTTTACTTCAATGAACAGCCACCATTCATGCAATTTCATGTTACTTTATATTACTTCAGCATAATTATCATGAGATAAATAGACAGATATTCACATGCATCCCCCCTTCATATCAAAATACGCTTAATGTTTTAAAGATAAAATATTCTTAAAGTTTCAAATTTTGATAAAAATAACTTCATTCACTTCAAAAGCCAATATAAATTTTTCTTTAAAGCCATCAGATAAAAACAGTTGTATATTTAGAGTTAAATAAAGGAAAGAAATATGAAACATGTCTTAGCATTGCCTATTTAATATAGAGGTAATTACTTATCAAATTTCATTAATTAATTTTATTGTTTAATAACAAATCTCATTTGAACAAAAAAATTTTGTACTTCAAGTTTCCTAATTTAAAATATGAAAGAACTCATATTTATTTGGATGCATTTCAACCAGTAATTAATATGGAATTACAAAAGCTTGCTTCTTTTTCTTTCATGTGCACAATCTTATTTCAAACACAAAGTTCAGAAGAATTATTACAAAACATTCTGCAAACATATGAATTCCAACAACTTTACATAAATTCCAGAATATAATAATCAAGAAATAAAATGCTTAGACTGCAAAGACAAATAAATGCAAATGTGTGAATATACTTTTTTAATTTTCACTATCTCTTATAAGAAAATTATAGCTGCTATAATAGTATTAACTAAGTTCAGTTTTCTGCAGATATATTAAGTGAAAATAATTATAAAAATAAATATAAATAATCCTGAAAGGAACTAGGGTTGTAGGTTAGTTATTTTAATAATAATTAGTTGATATTTACATTATATTAAACTAGTTGGTATCTGATGCATTGCTGCCACAGAAAAAATATCATTTGAAATAGCTATCTTGCTTAGTTAGGGAAAGAATATTTTTTTCTTGTTGACAATGAATCCATCCATTGAAATTGAGTGATGTATAAAGGAGAAATATAAAAAACATTTATTCTATTCCCCCTCCCTACCAACTTTAGTTTTCAAGTGCCATACATTAGACGATATTTTTTGTTTTTCAAACTTCAGAAAAAACAAATTTCCAAGGCTGTCTGATTTGTGAGCAACCAACATATAACTGGCAAAATGAAAAACATGGATTTTCTAGATTTAATTTGCACACTTGAAGTGAATGACTTTGTACCTTGTTGATGGACATCAAGAATGCAAATGGAATGGGGAACTGCAATCATTTTAAATCAAAACATATGTCAATGGGAATAATGAGAATATGTGGAAAAAGTAAATATTATCCATTCAGAATAGTTACTTCAATTCTCGCAACATGTAGGTGTTCTGATTCTAATGCACATGATCAGGTAGCACATAAACATTATCTTTCAAATCTTTGGCGCATGATGATCTTGAGGTTCTAAAGCATCTAAATTTGCAATTCATAAATGATCTGCTTCATTACTCATTTGTTGTTTCTCATTTGTTTGAGAAGTTAGAATTTGCTTATTTCCACATCTGTGCTGGTAGATCATGTAAGTGACGAAATGATTGAGAGTCATATTTTTTGGCAAAGCAATTAACATGATATATGCTTGTATAACTGAAATATTGTTTGTCGATTCAATGTATAAATAGAAAATATACAGATTACTTTTATCTGCATATATATATAGCTTACCTTTATCTACACCGCTACTGCTAATTTTATTGTTACATGTGAGATAAACTCTGAATAATATGTGAAGTTCACCACAACCAAAATATTGAGCACACTCAATGACAATATCTTGTGTAGATGTGTTATTTTTGTACTCATTAAAAATAATTAGCATGGCATTAAATATTTCCGACTTTATTTCACTCATATTGACTAGCTTTGATGATAATTTTATTTTGTTTGATATGTGTGTGATTAATTCTGAATAACATGCGCTGGTAGAAATTTACTCTTTGCCAAATGTCAATTTAAAAATAATGTTGAATAATTGAAACATATGAAATGATTTGCTTACAAATTTTATTATGTTTAAAATAATTATTGTGTTAAATCTATAACCTTTTTGAAAGTGCAATTAATAATTGACAAAGTTTTATTGCCGAATGGTATGGGAGCACATAAAATACAAACAATCAAAAATTTATTTTTATGTATTACATTTTATTATTACAGCCAATATATTTAAAAGGATATTTCTACTTTTATAACTACCTTCATCAGAGCAGGTGGTGGTAAACTGATTTTCATCAATAAATCTTCATTTGATAGTATGCTGCAAATTACTTGTTGAGCTTCTTCTCTTGTGAAGAATGTGTCTTTTTGAGTTAGTAGAAAAGAACCTATGAGACAATATTTAAAAATCATCTGGTTTAATATTTTTACAAAACAGCCAAAGTGTATGCTTCATAGCCTTACATGAAGATTATAATGCACTCATTTAATAGCAGTTAAAGTATTCAATCAAAGTAATGATTAAAATACTGTATGATTTTATATACAAATAATAACACAAGAATAAGATATCTCAAGTTTAAAAACAAGCAACTACACAATGTACAAATTAATTTAAAAAAATAAATCTCTTCATTTTATAACATAAATTGATAAAAATTCAACATATTTCTTCTTATAATAAATAAGATGTAAATGATCGAAGAAAAAATAGATTCTTCATATTTTAAAAGTTTTTATAGACAGACCTGTTATAAAATCTTGAATAGCTGCAACTAATGGATCTCCATTTCGAGGTGTTACTAAATTTGAAGAGACCTAAAAAAATCAAATTAATAAATTAATTTTTCACATAAATTTAAAATAAACAGTGATAGAATGTAGCTATAGCATTTAATTTCTTGTTAACTCTGTTATTATTATTATTTTGGCATTAAGAAAAAGTTAAATAAAGTTTTTAGAGAATTTATTTTCTTTAAGTAAAGCTCAGACAAAACCAACATATTATTTTTGTTTCTCTTTGAGCATACTACCAATCATGAATGGGGGCTGGATGTGGCATAAAACTTAATTGAGCAAAAAAAAAAAAAAAAAAATGAATGAAAAATTTGCACAATTTTAAAACTTCTTTTAGAACTTTAGAATAAATGAGGAGCCACAAATATGAAGATCATAAATAAATAGTTGAATACCACATTACCATATTTAAAATCTATCAGTGATATCATTTTAAAGATAATCTTATATGATTATTTAAAATGTTCCCAATTAATTAGACTGTAATTATTTTGATTATAACATAAATTACAGTTCATGTAACGTAAAGTACAGTGTCCACCTTTCCACTAATATTGTTTTAGTAATGTTGATGAAAATTTTGTACAAGATTTATTCTAGATAGTTCTAGACGTGAAAATCCTTTTTTAAAAAATAGCAATGAAAGTGTGTAATTGAAGCTGTCGAAACCCTCTGATTCACAATCATTTGCTTAATTACTAATAAATTATTTCTTTTTTTGAATATAATGCCATATTTTTTTTATATACCACTTTTAGAAGAACATGTAATGAACAGAAGAACTGAGACAAATGCATGTATTCACAAATAACGAATAAATGCAAATGTGAAATTAGGTTAAGAGAAGGTATTGAAATAAAAGAAAGTGATACTATTTCAAAACCTAAATAGATTGGAAAATTAGCTAACAATAATAAAAACCAATAATTAAGATGAAGAAGAATCCCATATTTCTTTTATGCAAAAAGAAAAAAAAAGAAGTTTGCTTTTAGCAACAGTTTAATTTCAATTCATTTTTAGTTTTACTTATTATGTGTGATTGGATTAAAAAATATTCTAGTATACAAATCATAGTTTTCAGAATCAAAAAGAAGAGGATAAAACTATCAACAAAATTTCAAACTTAAGACCTCTTTAAAAGCTCAAGAGAAAAGATGGTACATTCGTTGAGATCCAGAAAATGGGCATTCAGGATTTAATTTTAAGAGCATCATTATTCAAAATGTTATCTGGAAGCAATTTTTTGTCAAATAATTACTGGACAAAAGTAGAGAATAAGTGTTTTGAAGGGCTTGTACTTTTCCAAGGAGTTTAACACATTAAAAACTTTTAATCTTATTAATTTTAGTAATTCTTAGAAAATTATGTTAAGATTAAAATAAATAAAATTAAATTCTGCTTCCATTATTTTTTTGTTTAAAAAGTTAACAAAAAAAATGGATGAAACATTCTTGCAAACTTTATAATACATATTTAGAATTTTTTAAAAAATAAGCAAATAACCATTAAAGGTTATTCTATAATTTCTCGTGTAAGCTAAAAAATAAATTGAAAATATATGAAAATAAAAACACTTTATTTAAAAACTCAAGATAATGGATAGTATAATACTAGTTGTATTTGCTTAGGAATATTGAAATATATACGTGAAAATTCAAACAATGCAAAAAAGAGAGAGAGAGAGAGAGAGAATGCATTTGGGCTTATCTACAGAAGAAAGTATAATTCTCTTATATATAGAATGTTATACAATAACATATAAAATGCTTTTAAAAAGAGACAATCTTTAATTTTATTATGAAAAATAATTCAAAAATTCTGTTACATACGAACACTAAATAAATAACTTACACCCATTAGCTGCAAAGCTTCAGCTCTGGCTTCTTCTGTTTGAGGTAGATGGATATTCATTTCATCACCATCAAAATCTGCATTATATGGAGTACATACACACTCATTGAAGCGAAAAGTCCTTGTTGGTACAACTCTAGCCTAGATAGATAGATAGAGAAATGGGGATTGCTTTAAAATAAAGAAACAAAAAGTTGAAAGCATACTCTTTACTTAATTTTAATATCAAATAGAATCTACAACTATGAATTACCTTATGAGCCATTATACTAAGTTTATGTAGGGAAGGCTGTCTGTTAAATAAAACAATGTCTCCATCCAACAGATGACGTTCAACAATATCACCTATCTATAAATAAAAATGAAAATTAATGATTGAAATCATACTAAAAACTAATTTCAATTCTTACTTTCAAATTTTATAACATAAAAAATATGAATATTATTAGAGCTTTTTAATCTATACATACAAAATTAAATTATTGAAATTATTTTAAAGCTATGAAAATCTTGAAGCGTAAATGTCATAATTTCAATGTAATTATTTCTCATATATAAGTATGTATATAATTCCCCATATTATTCCTCATATATATTGAAAAATTATAAATTTTAAAACAGGATTCTTGAATTAATATAGTTTGAGATACATTATACATGCTAATAGTCACAAGAAATTTGAAAAAAAAAAAAAGCATTATGAGATTTTAGAGTTAATTTCAATTTTTTAAAAAATATATATAATTACTTAGGTCTTAATAAAACTCTAAAACAAAAGTTTCTAAATGGTGGTCACGAGAGAATATTTTTTTGCCAAGAAAACTTAATAGAATAAAAAAAAAATAATTTCAAAGCTTGATTTTTAAAATTTCTAATTATGCTTAATCACTAATAACAAATTACAACATTTGTCAATGATAGATAACTATCGGTATTGCATTAACATTACATGCAGCAGCATTTTATTGATACAAAGATGATCTGCTATTGGAAAAGGGTCATCTGACTAATAACTATATGTTTAAAGATAATGCACCATTTTCCTCTTAATAGCAGTAATATCCTCTTAGTCTCTATCCTTTTATTAATAGCCACTTTTTTGCTACCAGAATATTCAAGATCTAACGCTGTTTCATTTTTAAAGAAAAATTCTATAAAACTGAAATGCCAATATTTTGCAAATATTTGCTAACCATGTTAGAAGCACTCAAAATTCACATATGCCATTATTTTCATGTTTGGAAGTAAACATTAAGGTAACTAATCGATTTCACAAGAAAGAAGAAGGGGGAAAAAAAAACAAGACCTGTTAAGATTAGCATCTCAAATAAGTTTTAAAAGCAGTTACTGCAAACTAGATATTATCCAAGAGAAAGTAGCAGATAAAACATTTCCAAGTGCAAAAAGAAAACAATGACTTTGTAATTGGCCTAGTTCTTATTTTTAATGGCATTTTTCACATTACTATACAATTTTGTGGAAAAAAAAAGTTTACTTTTCTTTGTAAAAGTTTATTTTTTAAGGCTAAAAAAATATTTAAACATTATTTCCTTGGCATATGCGAGGATTTAGTTTGGAATCTTCCCTCTAAAACAATATCTCTCATTAAAAGTATTCAAGTATTTTTCAAAATAATACAAACCTTTAAAGTGTCTGCAATGCGGCGCCTGTTTGCATAGTTCAGATCACTATGAACAAAAGTAAAAAAGTGATACAATTACATTAAGCAGATATAATTTATTACTTCAATAAAATAATAATTTCAATTTTGATACACACAATAAACCAATTATAGAAATTGAATATAAATGAAATCAAACATACCTTTTCATGCCAGTCTGTCGATCAATATGAAAATTAGCACCTGGATGTTTATACCCACCATTCATGATTAAGCGTTTTAATTTTTTCATGTTGTGTGGGGTCACCTAATAAAAAGAAGAATGAAATGGTGAGGGAAAAAACATAATAACAGAAGCATGATTGAAAAAAAACCCAATTATTAAAATTAAGTATATTTAAAAAATAATTTTAATTTTAAATGTTGTAAAAAATTAATTTTTATAAATTTGAATTGACAAAAAGTTATTTTAGACAATTATGGCAATCTAATTCTTAAATAGTTCATCTTGATAACTTAAATATTAAATATGAAGGATATAAAATGAAATCTTACCATTTCAGGATATGTTAAAATTTTAGCTACATGTACAGGTATGCCAACCTAAAAAAAAGTACAAGAAAAATTTAATTATTAAAATAAAAAGGATATTATATAAACCAGTGATTTGGTTATATTTAAATATAATTATTCTTAAATCCTTACCTGATCAATAGGAATATTTGGATCAGGAGAAATGACAGTACGACCAGTAAATTCAACTCTTTTACCAGACAGATTACCTCTAAATCTGCCGTGTTTACCTTTTAGTCTTTGCACAATTCCTCTTCCAGTGGGTTTCACTTTCTGAAAGTAACCAAGTAAAGCATTAACATTTTAGGAACTTATTTACTACAATTCAATAAATATTAAAAATACTTTTCTTAAATACAAATCTTTAATTGAATTTTTATTCTGAGATAATTTATGACTTTTCAGAAAATTTTAACACATTACATTACTTTTCTTGAATACATTGCAAAATATCTTTTTAAAATTAAAAAATATAAGTTTTTAAATGAATATCTAGTTTATTACATTTTTACTTGTTTAGATTTTCAGACATAAAATCTTACTTAATTTTTTCTTATTTTGAATCATTTCTCACATATATATAAAAAGGTCAATAAACTCTTAAAAAAGAATTAGTTTTCTATCTAAAATGGTGAATGAATCTTTAGTGAAGACATTAGGATAGAATCTACATACTTATAATACATGATTCTCTAATAATTTCATAATTTAAACTCTTTAAAATTTGAGCCACATTACAAAATAATTAAACATTCATACATTAATTTATAACAAAAACTGCTGAATACTTATCTCCAACCGTGCACTTTTGTTTTTAAAAATATTACACAATCACAATGGTATCAAACATCATTGAATGTTTTTTTAATCAAAATTTAAACAGGAAAATACGCCCCAAGAAAAGTAATATGCATTGAAGATAGTATACCTGACTCGTGTAGCAATTTTAATAAAATTTTAAATGTAATACTTGTTGTAAGTTTAAATATAGTAAATTTGCAGTAAATTTAAAGGCAATAAAGTGGGTTTTTAAAACACAGGTCACAAACTGCTTAGCATTTATGTTAAAATATTCATCAATCAATTTTATTTTATTTAAATCTTTAAGAAATTGCATGTAAAAACAAAAGACTAACTTGGTAAAATTAAGATTTCAACATTTAAAGCCATATTATATAAATTTCATTTCATGATGGATTTTTGAAAGAAAAGAAAAACATAATGTATTTCATTTCTACACTTACCTGATTTTCCATATTAACTCCAGACAAATCACTGTTTATATATAGTGCTACATGAGTCTGTATGTTTTCCCAAATTCTCTGCAAAATAAAAGATATTTTCATTACAAAAAAAAAGAGAGTCAAATATGCCTACATCTTACAATTTTTTCAAAAGAAATAATAAATGTTTTCCTTTATATTTTTTTAAAAAATTTAATGCATAGATAACTGGATAATAAATTTCTATACAGAATAAACATATCATTAATAATAGAAGCTTTGGTTGCATTATGAAAGATTTTTAAAAGTTTTATTCAGGTTATTATTTAAAAGATTTATATTTTAATTTTATTCAGGAACAATCATTACCCCAAACTTTGGAGAACTATTAATATTTTTCATATTTAAAACATATTAATGTAAGCAATATTATAAACTAAAAGGGGAAAAAAGAAAAAGAAATTTGTAAGTGAAGTTACAACTAACCATATAATATTTCAAA
This sequence comes from Argiope argentata, assembly GCA_026289955.1. Taxonomy (NCBI): domain Eukaryota; kingdom Metazoa; phylum Arthropoda; class Arachnida; order Araneae; family Araneidae; genus Argiope; species Argiope argentata. Next base: position 4,009,301 of record JAOUZG010019115.1, read on the forward strand.
GGAGCATTTGCTGCATGACGTTGAATTTCTTGATTCAATTGTATAATGCCAGTTAATTTAGTAGTCATATCATCCTCATTTCTAAAATAAATAAAATTGTTATAACTGTATTTTCAAGTTTATAATGCAACAATTTAAAATTATAATTGAAAATAATGAAAAATGTTGTTTAAAGTAATAGAAACATTTACAATTTACCCCACTAGGCCAAAACACTTACGTTCCGGATTTTAGCTCAGATATGACAGATGGACGAATGCACAATGGTGGAACAGGCAATTTTGTAAGTATCAAATGTTCTGGCTTTCCTACAACTGCATTCATGAGAAGAAATGGAATGTCCTTTGAAAGTAAAGCAAAATCATGAATTAATATTTGCTATATTGACTAATAATAATAATAAAATGCATTATAATTTAAAATATTACAAAAATTAAAATTTATTGAAAACAAATTTTCTGAAACTTATTTAATGTAGGAGCAATTTAATTTTTAAAAAATCTGTATAATTTATTTTAAAGAATTTCCTTACTTGTTCAACAATTCTTCTGAAGAGATTCAAAACAACAAGTGGATCCAAAATAATCTGCAAAATAAATAAGCAAAGTGAATGAAATTATAGTGAAATAACTTTTTGAATATATTATATTTATAATTTTAATTTGAATAATGCAACTCAATGAAGATTATATATTTAGAAGTAAGTTAAATCCATTATAGTAGGAAGAAAATGATAAAAATATTTGAAATTAAGGCATGGATAAATATAAGAGGAATTTAGAAATATTGGATAATTGAAAAATATTTCATAGGTAAAATGTTACAAATTAGATTTATTCAGTTAATTGTGACTTTCTAATAATTTAAAAAGTAAAATTCTAAATAAAAAATCTCCAATAACAGGTATTTTTCAGCAATAAAGTGAAAATAGTTTTCTGAAAAATGATTTTAAATTTCAAATTAATAAAATATTACCTGAGTAACTTTATTTTTGCATTGTTCCAGTTCTTTGTTACTACTTATTGCTTCATGGAAATCATTCAAATATTCCACCTGATCAACATCACCCTTTCTGTCTTTCTTAAATTTGTCATGAACTATTTTTAAGCATCCAGCCTTTTTAACTTGCCCTGAAATTTGAAATGTGTATTAATTAATTAATTTTGAAAATAAATGAATAAAAAATATAAAAAAACTTTAAAAATATTCTAATCATATATAAAACACTATAATGACACTACAAAACTGCAAAATATTATTCCTTGTAAATAAGCAAAATTATCTATTAAAATTTCTAACCATAGATTCGACATTTTAAAAAACATTCCTCAATTTTCACTAAATGTGATACATTTTTCAAGAATAAGTTGCTGTAATATGAATAAGGATATACTATATCTACTAAATATGAAAGATGTTATACTATATCATCTAAAGCACAAAAACATAAAAAAATTAATGTGATAAATGGTAGCATTTTATACTTTCAAATTAAATAGAATACATATTTAAAATACTTTCCTTAATTCCAGCTCATTTTAAATGAACATTTAAATACAATAAGTTGTTTACAAGATTAAAAAAAATCACAATATGATGAAAAGTATTTAGAATTGATAAAACTTGAAATAAGCAAATATTATGTGTATATAGCTGAATAGAAATCTAAAAAGCATAATAATATAAAAAGGGTCTCATTATCAAAAGAAAATATATTTATTTTAGACATCTTTTTAACAAGAAATATTACTTTTATAATAACTTTCTAAATAAATTCTTTGCTTTATTGTTTAAACAAATAGTTCTGTTTAAAGACCACATTCTATTCAAACACAAATCAAAGGAAAATGAAGGCATATTTTTTGAAAAGTATCAGAATCTTAGAATAAAAATTATATTTGAAAATTTTTATTGAAAACAAAATCTTAGAAATTATCTCATACACGGCAATCCAAATCACAGACTTATCTATATATCACATTTTTCAAAATTCCGACTAAGAATGTCACTTTCTGAAATGCTGCCTTGTTTTTGGGGGAAAAAAAGAAGGGTTATAAGGAAATATTTCACATTTTCCATTATTATAATAATTATTATTTTATTTACTCTATTTTCAAAAAGAACAGTGAGAAAAGCTAGACTGAATTCCTGATTTTGATTTTTCATTAAACTGAATTCTTGTTTTTAATTTTTTTATTAAACTTTTAAGTTTCTGATGTTGGCCTCACTATATGTTAAAAGATGATAACTGTAACAATGAATTGTAAATATAAATAACAAGAAAATAGAGTTTTATTTTTCTGCTAATTTCCCCCTTTTGAACTCAGTATTATTTTATAAAAAAATTTTGCATTCAAACATGTATGGAGAATTTCATTGTACACATTTGAAACTCTTTACAAAATATATATTAACCATTTTTTGCAAAGAAAAAGAACAGTTTCAAAGTTTTCAAAGACTCTATTGTACTCTTTAGTGCTTACAACAACATAACTTCTCTATGTATTATAATTTGTTCAGCTTACAATTTTATTTTTAATTTTCCCAAGAACTAACAAAATTTACAGAAAACAGAATATTTGTTCACTTTGCCATTTTCTTCAAATATTATATAATTTCAAAGAAATTAACTTTAAGTAGACATTTATAGTTCTGCATCTTTTCTGTATAGAATTAAGATTTTATTTTATGAATAGCATGCATAGGCATAGGTTTATAAACCAGTAGCATTAAACATGATGACTTTTATACAGAGAACAACAGACAATGGTCCATGAACAAATTTCAAACATTAATCATTCAAATTGCTTCTTTACTTGCCAACTGAAATTATGAATTAAATTTTCTTAAACTAATTTCAATATTCACACACATCATAAAGATACATACCAACATAAACAGGAAATGTTTATTATGAGAATTTACTTTTCTGAAAAGTGTTGTCTTAGTTTTCAAGGAAAGCAATTTTATAAAACTTAAGTTAAAAATAACAACAAACACAAAAAATTTACCATATTAAACAGTAGTATTATTCAGGCAATGAATAAGAAATTGTTTAAAAACCTTTAATTTTTATGCTACAAATAATTCATAAAGATAAAAAAAATTTCATACGAGCATATAGCTTTAAAAACAGAAAAAGAAAGAAGGAAGAAAAACCATCTCATTACCGTTTATTGAACTACAAAATGGACAAATAGATTTCTTCACGCATAGCTCAACAATTTGTTTCCTAAGCTGCTTCTTTTGAAGGTAATTAATATTAGGGCGCTTGAGAATTTCACTGTATTTTTTTCGTTCATTAGGATTCAAGAGTACACGTGCACATGTCTAAAAAAAAGAGAAAAAATAAACAGAATTTAAATATAAATCTAACATTTTAATAGATATAAAATGATGCAGTAAGTAAGCATATGAAAATTTCTATTTCTTAAAAAGATTAATCTAAAATAATAAAAGAAAGTATTTGCTTGTGTGTACCAATGCATAGAGTCCAAATGAATGTATTTTAATTATAGACATGAGACTTGACAGTTAATCATTGAAGCCCCTCAAGCTTTGTACACTTAATGCAAACAGAATCAAACATGAATTTATGCCCCAGAGGGAAAAATAATAAAATATTTTGCATTATCAGATGTTTCAATGGGCATTGTTGAGTAAAATGATACAACGTACATATATTTTTAGACTAACAAAAAAAATATCTTATGACAAATTAAAAACTTAGGATAATACAATTGCCATTTAAAGAAATTATTTTCTTTTAGAATTCATATGTATCCTTTCAGCAAATGAATCTGAAAAAAAAATCATATATGTTTTCAAGAAACTGTTCACATAATGTGGCATCATTGTTTCTGACAATAAACTTGAAGCTGAAAATTCTATAATTTTTTTATTTTATATTTATCAATATAAATTTCATAGAAATTATACATATTTTTTTCTAAAATGATTCATTCACTTGAAATTAAGATGATTCTTATAAATATTAAATTAATTTCTTCCCCCAAAAATAATGATTTTATTTATACTTTAGCTTGAATTTTGAATATATATTATTCCAGCTTAATTTACAATAACTAATGTTTAAATAATATGTATGCATGCATGTTAATATACATATAATATCAACTATTTTTAACAATAACATGATTCAATTCATTAATTTAATTATTATTTCATTAGTCAACCAAACTATTCTAATTTAATTGAATAATTACTTTAGAGTGTAAATAAACTAGTTGTTTCAAGCATCATGAAAATTATTTTGACATAAATTGATTTTAATTGCTTTAAATGCAATAAATTTTAACATTCCACTGTTTATTTAAAATCTATATAAAAGCAGTTGAATATAAACTTTATCTAGTCTTTCCATGAAATCAATTCCACATAACAGTTCATATGCATGTTAAATTTATATATCAATAAAATGATCATATCAAAGCTTTTTGTATTTAAATTTTAACAAGAATAATAAATGCTAAGTAATCAAGAAAATTTCATTTTTTTCAGATATGTTTTATGATAATCATTGATGAAACTGTCTTAGACAATTTCATGAGGTGGCAGTGTGGGACTAGAACTTGACAATAAAAATATAGTTTGATTAGTTTAAGCATTAACATCGTTGTCAATATATTTAACTAGATGTTATGACAAAATGAATACCAAGATGAAATGACAAAAAATTGCTGTCTAATGATGCTTGATATGTGAATATAATAGTCCTTAAAATAAACATATGAAAAATTTGATATCTGTAATTTAAAAATTGCATGAAAACAAAGATTAAAAAAATGCCTAAGATTTTATTTATAATTTAAGAACACTGATCAGTAAGCATAAAACAGTAAACGTTTGATGAAAGTTCTCTAGAATATGAGTCATAGAAAAAATAAATATATAAAGAAATGAAAATTTTTGTTTTATGGAATTTATAATTTAGTAATAATACTATCCTAATAAATTAATGTGCCAGCTTTACACATGACTCAAACTGCAAAATATAAAAACATTAATTAATAAGAAACTCTCTAAATTATTTGAGACATAGATAGGCATAATAAGGAATTTTACAATACAATTTTTAGGACAAAGATTTACAAAAATAAAAAATAAAATGCTTATTTTAATCTTGTTAAATAATAAAATTATTATAATTACAATGTGAAAAATTTATGGAACTTACTTTACATATTGTTTGTAGAATGGTGATAATTGATCTGAAATATCCAACATGGAAAACAGGTAAGTTTAAATCTACATAGCCAAAGTGACCAATGCAATCTTGAACTTGCTTACCGCATGTTGTACATTTTTGATTTTTTCGGCTAGTACCCTAAAAAAAGTATTTTAGGATACAAAATAAATTTATCTTAAACGTCACATGTATATATCTTATTACAAAAAAATACAAAATTAAAAGAAATTTATAATTAGAATTTTTGAAAAATGAATGAGAAAAGAATAATTTTAATTAGAAATGTATCAAGTTAGCTATTTCATCATATATAACAACCATAAAAACTCTTAGAATAAGAGTCCTATTGATAATGTAACAAATAATTCTTTAAAATGTTGATGAATAGTTAAATGTTATGTAAAACATTTGAAAAATTAAGTAATATTATTTCAAGTGCTTTTATCACAAAATTGACAAAAAATAGTATCAGTTACTGATGATAGCCAAACTTTCTAGCAGTTAAGTGCTTATTTCAGATAAATTATTCACGTTCAATTCAAGAAAATGTGCTAAATTTCATTATTTTAAAGCCTATAGAAGAGCAGATATATTTTATTTCAGAGAAAAAAAATAGGATAAAAAATGATTGTACATAATTTTGAGGTTAAGATCTAGTATTTCATTGTTTTAAAAAAATTGAAGTAAATGACTTCATATTTTTTTTTTGAAGAAAACTCATTATTATCCTTTTTTCTTTATGAAAAATGAAAAAGTTCTATATGACATCTTTTATTAATAAAATTTCACCCTCTCTTTAACTTGAATCCAATATTCCAGAACATAATCTAATAAAATAGAAATCCTCATCAAAAATTTAAAAACACATGGATTTATTGGAAAATGGTGTCACTATCATTAAAAATGCACTTAATGCTGCAATTGTGAGGAAAATGAAAGCACTCATTTTCACAATGGCAACATCTTTGTAAATAAAATTGTGAATGTTATTATTTTGTTAGAATGAAAATAAATGAAGTAAGATAAATTTGCTTGTTATTATGTCATTGAAATGATATCAGAAAAGAATTTTGAAAAAATAGTGGACATAGAGATTTTAAATAAAAACCATAAAAATATGGAAAGCTTTTTAGAAGAAAGAGAGAATGAGGATTGATTAATGTATACATACATGTCAATAAATATTGACATATAAATGGAATTTTAATAATAAAATTATTATTCCATTTTATTCATACAAAAACTTTAAAAAAAACATTAATTTTTTCCTTCAATAAAATCACAACTCAAATTTTTTTCAGGATTATTTTCGAATCAAATTAAAATTTAATAGATATAAAAGTTTCCCATCTTTCATATTTCCTTGGTAATACATTTATTTAATAGTTTTAAAAGCAATTATAAGTTGCTTTCCCCCCAATAATGCAATTATCACATTTATAAGGTATCATATAACATAAAAATATTTGGCAATAATTTAAAACTTATTACCATTTTAGGGTCCAGCACACCATGAGATGCAGCCTCATGATTAATTCCTTCATAAAGATTAAAATTTACACAATTTAAATGAGCTTGCTGTCTTATATCAAGGCTGCTTTGCAATCCAAAACTGATTTTATTTCTAAAATAATGGAAAAGAAATTAATACTAATAATGTAAAATGAACAAAGTTGTAAAGTTAAAATAATTATATAAAGTATATATATATACTAAATCATAAAATGCATGTTATTATTATTTTAAAAAAATGTTTTAGAAGAAAAAAAAAGAAAAAAAAGTTTATTAAATGAAGGATAATACACAAGTTTAATTAACAGTATAATTTTTAAGACTAAAGTGGACTTTCAATATTTTTTAAAAAGAATAAAATATTTGTACATGCTTTCTATATTGACTTTTACAAGTAAAAAGAGAGTAATATAATACATGAATAAAAACAGCAATCAATACAGATATCAGTCAAAGAACTTCCTACTCTTTTGCAATATAATTTCCAAATGAAGGTATCAATATTGTGGCAGAAGGAAGATCTGCACATAGTCAGCATGGCTCAGAGGTAAAGTATGAACTTGCAAAGCACAAAGTTGATGGTTCGAATCCCAGCCGAGTCACATTACATTAAAAGTAGAACTTCAAATTTAATTTCTTGTAATTCATTTTGAGTTAATAAACTTCATATAGTTTTATTTTGTGATCGGTTATTCTTTGGATCTTCATGACAATATTGTAGCAGGAAAAGAATATAAAAGTACAGCCAAATTTATTTAATGAGGAGAATATAAAATATGTGGGATATATATAAAAGTATCAACGGAACTAAGAGACAGAAAGTCTCAAATTAAAGTGATACAAATGAATCTATGGTATTAAATCCCCCCCATACTTCTAATGTTCTAAAGGTCTCTCTCTCCTCCCCCCACACACACACATGCACAATTTTCCTAATCTGTATTTTTTTTTTTATTATTGCTTCTATTTTGCAAACATATAATTCATTTCTTAAATTTTCAAAATCAGATAACTACAGGTCCCTGAATCAATTGTAACCCACTCTTGATTAATAGGCCATTAATTAGATTAGCCATAAACTAAATATATGTTCAACACTATTTTTATTCAAAAAAGTAAGACTAAGCACAAAAATCAGAAATATGAATATGTGAGTGTAAAATAAAATAACAATAAAGTATGTATTAGTAAAATAAATACAAATATTAAAAAAACTTTTCTATAAAAATCAAACATATGTATACATAAGTAACATTTATACTAGTAAAATGCATTATTTTTACTCTTTTGTATATACTATAAACAGAAATGCAATCTAAAATTCATTGTTCTTAAATTGAAGGAAGGTTTCAAGAAAGCAAATAAAAGAATAAATAAATATCAAGCTCAATAATCAAATAAAGTTTTAATTTAAAAAAGTGTTTTATATATCAGCTCTGATGAGTTGTCCTTCAAATCTAGACAGGTATGCACATTTTGTCTTCTGAGAAGTAGAAATTTTTTGAAACTGTGTGTATGAATAATAGGATTTTAATAAATATGATAATATAAAACTTAGCAAATTTTTTAGTACATATCCATTAATTATAAATCTTTAATGCATCTTATAAAAGAGAAAAATACAGTCAAAATCAGGTAAACTTTGATATAAGACAAGTAAGTAATTTTGATGTAATACTTACAACTTTTGAAAAATCAGTCTATATTGGTAATTGCTAACTTTAAAAATATTTTTATTTATAAAATTGAATTTCTTTAAAAATATGTGAATTATGTCAACCCTCCTTTTTTAAACAGTTTTTATCTAATTAAACTAAGTCATTCAGGAGTTTTGTTTACATTTTAAGTAGAAAAATAAAACTGATGCAAACATGCCCATTTGTTTATACTGCAATACTGTAATATCATACAATGTTTGATGTTATTTTAAGAATGTTGCTTTCTAAAAGTATTATGTTGTTTACTATACTGGTTGATGTGCTCAAAATGGAAAAATTCTTATTTGGCTATTTAAGAAATTAAACTGATAGATCTTTCATTTTGTTTTAATTCTTTGAAGAATTTGATATGCAGCAGCAGAAATAATATATTAATCTAAATACATTGAATTCAGTATTGGTCATGGTTAAAATAATAAGCTATATACACTGAAGGGACAAAAGTCATGGGATAGCAATCTGCAAATATACAGATGGCAGTAGTACCACAGCGAAAAAGTATAAATGAGCAGTTCGTTTACCAGAGCTTTCATTTGTGTTCAAGTTATTCATGTGAACAGGATTTTCGTGATTTATGGCGGCATGACGAGAATTAGCAGACTTTGAACGTGGAATGTTAGATGGAGCTAGACGCATGGGTCATTCCATTGCGGATATCGTTAGTGAATTCAACATTCCGAGATCCACAGTAACAAGAGTGTGCCGAGAGTATGAAATTTCAGGCATCCTATCCCATCATGGACAGCGCAGTGGGCGACCACCTGCACTTAACGACCGAGACCGCCGACGTCTGTGTAGAATGGTCAATGTTAATAGACACACAACACTTCGTCAAATAACTGCAGAAATCAATGTGGGACGTACGAGGGATGTGTCCGACAGGACTGTGCAGCGAAATTTGTCTTACTTGGGCTATGACAGCAGAAGACCAACTCGAGCGCCTTTACTAACAGCACGACATCACCTGCAGCAACTCTCCTGGGCTCGTGAGCATATCGACGGGTCCCTAGACCAGTGGAAAACCGTAGCGTGGTCAGATGAGTCACGATTTCAGTTGTTATGAGCTGATGGTAGGGTTCGAGTGTGGCGCAGACCCTACGAAGCCATGGACCCAAACTGTCAGTAAGGCACTGTTCAAGCTGGTGGTGGCTGCATAATGGTGTGGGCTGTTTTTGCATGGTATGGACTGGGTCCACTGGTGCAACTGAACCGATCATTCACTGGAAATGGTTATGTTCAGCTGCTTGCAGATCACTTGCAGCCATTCATGGACTTCACGTACCCACACAACGATGGGATTTTTATGGATGACAATGCGCCATGTCACCGGGCCAGAACTGTTCGCGATTGGTTTGAAGAACATTCCGGACAATTCCAGCGCATGATCTGGCCATCTAGATTGCCTGATATGAATCCCATTGAGCATTTATGGGACATCATCGGAAGGTCCGTTCGTGCCCAACTTCCACACTTTCCCAATTATGGACGTCTATACAGACAGCATGGCTCAATATTCCTGCAGAGGACTTCCAACGACTTGTGGACTCCATGACACATCGAGTTGTTGCACTTCGCCGGACAAAAGGAGGACCGACACGATATTAACAGTCATCCCATGACTTTTGTCACTTCAGTGTATAATATAGATTTTGTGTTATAGTATTTGTATTAACAGGGATGCCCAACCTTTTCAGTATGAGGGGGCAAAATATGAAAAGGGATCATGATGAGGACCAAAACAGCTTATGAATGTTAATACACATTAAAAATGTGTAAACACTGGTTTTTTATTGTGGCAATACACATAGTTTACAATTATTACTTCACTTATTTTACTCATGCACACATTATGCAGTAAATAAATGAGTAAATCACAAATATTATAGCTATGATTAAAATACTTTACCTAAAAAAAAGATTCCTGCTAAAAAGAGGACAAACTTGAAATAGAAAAAAGAGGAAAACTTTTTGGTAACTATACAGAGAGCACAATTTAAATTTTGAGAAAAAAATTAATAATCAAAATTAGTAAAAATTAATGAGATGGCTGGAACTGAATATTTGAAGTTATTGATTTTATGTTGGGCTCAAGACTGGTTGTGACAATACATAGAACAACAGAAAGGTTCTCATCTCATCCTTATTTTTGATTTGTTTAAATTAATTAGTGAGAAATTTTGCTCACAAATGCAAGTGCTGCGAAAGAAAGTTGGACATACTGCTGCATTTTGCTTTAAGTGCGAAAAATCCTCTTTATAAAATTATAATATCAGTTTTTCTCTGAATTGATTTTTGAAAAAAAAAAAAAAAATAGAATTCTGTAAATCAATTAAGGCTAACTGCGTACTCTCATCCACTAGATTTACATCAACAGAAAATGGAGTAGAAAACACATGAATTTTTGTTTGGCACTTTTCAAAATCTGAAAACCAATCATCAAATGCTTTACACAAAATTTGAAGTTGATCCTCGTATTGCATTTTCATGTGTGGAAATTTTTCATGTCCACGAGCTTCTATATGAAAATTGTACTCGCAGGAAGCCATGAAGGGAACAAGCTGAAAAGCAGCACAATAAAAAGTAAATAAACTTGATGAACAACTGTAAATTATTTATTCTGATGCAGAATAGTTTTCGCTTCAGATTTTTATCTAGTTTATTTGAAAATGTCTCATTTCATTTGTAATTAGTCTGATTTTATTAACAACATTCGCGGGCCATAGGTTGTGCACCCCTAGATTAAATTTTTAGAATGCATATTTACATGAATGTTTATTAAGTTCCATATAAAGTTCGTATACATTGAGAGATCAGATGCAATAATTTGCTTCAAATGTATACGTTTCTTTTTCTCAGTCTTCCTTTTAAAAGGAAATATAATATTAAAAAAATTAAAAGGTAATTAATTATTAATAGAATCAATTCCCCACTAAAAAATATAATCTTTCTTTATCCATTCATAATTAAATAAATAATTCTTCATTAATTTTCCTTTATTAAATTTTTTATTGAGAAGAAGAATACGTCTATACCATGGCTAAGTCCACAAAATAAATTGCACAAATTTAAATATTGATAAAACTAAAGTCATAGCATATCAAGAAATGCACTTATAATACATATCTCGAAATAATCAAACAATAGTGCAAATATTTAAAATTACATACATAAAAACTATATTATTACTCACATTTTTTTTGACAGATGAGACTCTCGAAACTGTTCCTTAACCATACTGGTTATTGTTTAATGAAATAAGTTTTAAAATATAAAAGATCTTAATGTCAAAATTTTTCAATTAATAACTTAAGTCCTAAAGATGATGTAATTATGCAAGTTATAAATGCCTGCTACACATGCAGGCCGCGGTGTGTTGTGGTGAATTATTTGTTTATTTCATTTCATTTCAAAGATCAGAATGTGTTTATTATGAACGGTTTTGCCTCTACTGGTATTTTAATTGGTAGTCGAATTTTACTCATTTTTACTCATTTTGGACAAAACTCATTCAGTTATTTCTCATTGAACACAATAAAAGTAAGAGAAATTTAATGAATTCTTGTAAATAAAACATATGCTTAATACTTTTTGGAAGACATATTAACATTTAGTTTAGCTAACCAAATGTACCATTGTACTTCGTAATTTTTTTCTGTAAAATTTAAAGAAAATGTTCTAATATTTAAATTATATCAAGAACATAAAAATTTATCATTTTACTTTTACTATATTTTGCAGCAATCAATAATCGCTTCAACACAATGCTTATGCGCAATGGAAATGCGTATTTCTTAAAAAAAATTGAATAACAAATTAGCCACTAATTAATTAAGACGAAATCTTTATTATATTATTCTTAATGCATTAAATATTTGCTAATAAATTTTTTTACAATGCAAAATATTTAAACAATATTTTCAACACAATTCTGTATTCGAACTAGTTGTGCAAAGCAAATATGAAATGATGGATATAATATATATTTCAATACAGAAATATTTCTATAATAAATTATGTATTTTATTACACAGAAAATATAAGAACCTTAATATTTTTCTATATCATATGATTATGTTTATGATTTTATTTTACACCCATATGGCGCTAGATTGTATATAGTTTTTATTAAAACGTTTTTGTAAATCTAAAACATTTTTGAAGATTTTATTCATCACAAATATGATAAAATTTCACACTGAGTTTCGAAATGTAGGGAGGGGAGATATTTCTTCTTTGTTCCAAATGAACTCATCTCATCTATACAAATATAATAATTCTCTCTTTTTTTAGGGGAGGGATGCTAAATTTTTATACTTTTATTTTGAACGAAGTACAATATCAAGCTTTAAAATTATTATTACTATTTAGTTTTATGAACGAGAAGTTATTTACAATACTTTATTATTGAAATCAAGTTATATTGTGGTAAAAAAAAACGAGTGGAATAATCCAAAATCTTCGCTAACTTTCTTTTTTAATGAGATAAAATTTAAGAAATTTAATGCGCTGTTAGAAAAAAAAATTCACATTCATAACAATTTAAATAATCCATAACCGTAAAAATAGAAACGTTTTCTTTTGAAATTCTTTTTAAATGAAATGAACAAACGAAATTTATATAAAGCAATTATAATTTAATTAGTTATGAATTCAAAATTACAGCCTTACAATTTTTTTAGTGAGTGAATCTATGAAATTCTTTCAAGTGAACTCTTCTTGGCCCTTACCACAGAATTTCAGAAACGAGATATCAATAAAGAATTGTCTATATTATGCACTCTATGGAAACATAATATAAATTTTTGCTGCAAAACGAAACAGAAGGAAAATAAATTTGCTAATAAAATGATCATCTCATTATAATGATTATTTTATATGATGGCGTGATCTAGTTTTGATATTTGCCATCAGCGTTGTTTTATGTTGGAAACTGTAACTATCACATCTTCTGGTCGATAAAATGCTATTTTCTTATATTCTATCAATGAATGAAACTTTTTTACAGTTATTTTGCATTCATTTGGTTTTGGCATTTATTTTATAAGCATAATTAAAAAGTAATATGAAAACTAGGAAAGGAGATATTTTCGATTTTTCTAACAAAACTTTTTTAAAAGAGTAAAATAAAATGAAATTGTAAATTTACAAGAGAGAGCTTCTAAAAATGATGATATAAAATTTAATTTTATGGAAAAATTAACAACGCAGACAAGAAAAGCAAGCACAATCATGTGGGTAGGACAATATAGAATAAATTAGTGACCAAAGGATTGAGAATATGCAATTTAAAATACCTAATTATCATAAAATCCGTGCTTTGCTGAATATTTAATTATTTTTTTACTATCCATTTATGTACTATGCGTTTTGGTATTCGAAAATGCTTTGTTTTTGTTTTAACTTTTAGTGAAAACAAAGTCAAATAATTGATGCTTTAAAAACTTTATTATACGAATTATAGTGGACTGCCTGAAGATATATAGAATAAATATAACTAGCAATTTTTCACCTTCAAACTATGCAAGCAGAAATTTGATTTCAAAATACAGGGTGTTCATTAATTATTGTGGGGGCTTCCGTACCTCATAACTTTCGAATAAAAAATATTACGCAAAAATCAAATACGCATTCGTAAATTAAAACTCAAAGAATTTTACGTGGCAACAATGCGATCTTAGCGCATTTTCAGTCTGGGTAATTATGACTTCAAAAAAAAAAAATAGCGACCGTGCAAAATAAAAAAAAATGTGTGCATTGTAGTTCTTTGAAACAAAACTGTCATAACTACTCAACGTTGCTTCAGGGCCTCTTACAAGAAAGATCCTCCTTCGGATAATTCTATCAGACGCTGATTAACACAATTTCAGGAAACCAGCGGCTTCGTAAATTACTACTCAAAGAATTTTACGTGACAACAATGCAATCTTAGCGCATTTTCAGTCTGGGCAATTATGACGTCATAAATAAAAATGGTGACCGTGCAAGAAAAAGCAATGTGTGTCTTGTGTTTTTTTCAAAAATAAATCAGTCATAACTACTCAACGTCACTTCAGGACCACGACCAAAAAAGATCCTCCTTCGGATAATTCTATCAGACGCTGGTTAACACAATTTCAGGAAACTGGTAGCGTTCTACACCGAAAGGGAGTGAGAAGACCGAGCACTTCGCAGGAAAATGTTGATCGCATCCAAGAAACGTTTACACGCAGTCCATGAAAATCAACGAGACTATAAGCTGTGCAGTTACATATGCCTCATATGACGATATGGGACGTTCTCCATAACCGCCTTCATTTGAATGCCTACAAAGTGCAAATTGTTTAAGCTTTACACTAATATTATTATTAAAATTCTTTGAGTTGTAATTTACGAATACGTAATCGATTTTTGCGTAATATTTTTTATTCGAAAGTTATGAGGTATGAAAACCACGACTATTATTAATGAACCTCCTATATACAAAAACCCGTCAGAACCTCTTGAAACATATAAAAGGTTTATGCTCATCAGAATTTTTAAAAATTTTTAGTTAATAAATACTGTTAGTTAATTAGAACGATTATCTATTTTCAAGTATTTAGAAATATCAATTCATCTATTGATGTTAAAACTGCTAAGAGATTAACAAAAAGATAATTCAGATCTAGAGATGTCAATCAACGCCTACTACACAGTTATTCGTAAAGAAAGTAAAACGCTAAGAGAAGATAAAATTAGTTAAAACTCAAGCAAAAGAGTATTAGATCTAGAAATTTCATGAGTTTTAACATTTTAAAGTGATGGCAAAACTTTTTGTGCAATATTAAAAACTTCAAACACGTTTTCTGGAAAACGTTATACTGTTGTTGCTGTTTTCCTTTGCGAAACAATCTTTCGTGAAAATATTTTAATTGAATCTACTTATAAACCAGAATCTCACCTTTTGGGTTCAGTTCCTATTAATTTATAAATTTTTAATGAAAAAAATGATAAATGTTAATATAAATTGATAGTTTTCTTATAAAATTGAGAATAATTCCAAAACTTTTAGAGTTGCTGGAAATCTTTTAGTTTGTAAAACAGCTAAATATACTAGTATTTTTGGTGTAAAACCTATTTAAATATATTCATTAGAATTTGCTGTAAGATGCTTTAAGATTGCAAATTTGAACTTTTGCTTCAAACGTAAGAAAGCATTTATGTAACACACCAGCTATTACCCGCGAATTCGTACGCGTGGAAATTTTGATGTGTACATGTGAAAACTAACAGTTTAATCACAACGTAAAATGTCGTCAAAATCGTATGCATGCATAAATTTTCAACGTCAATTGGAGCAACGCAAAAACCTGAATTTTAAGCACCAGTTGAGGTAGCGCAATGCAGATTAGAAAATTTAATTTTAATTCATCTATTTTATTTTTATTCAAAAGCATTTCTGAAGGAATCAAAAGATCTATTAATTAACAATGTTTAGTTTTAAATTTATCATACACTACGAAAATAAACAGAATCGTTTGAAATAACCGGTCGAAAACATGTTGTCTAATATCATTAGCGTGGGGGGGGAACTATTTAAAAGCTATGTACTTGAAACTATAAAGGTACTTTTAAAAATTTAATCGAAAATGATGAAAATAGGCAAAAGGAATATTTACAGCAAGGTAAAAAATCAAGAGAAATAAACAGGAAATATCGAATTATATTTACACAAGAACAGCGTAAGAAAAAAAATTTAATAAACCCTTCTTTAAAATAGTAAGATAATATTAAAACGAAAAAACCGAAACAGAAAAATAAAAACAAACGATTAGATTAAAAAATTTTTTTTTTGTTCTGATGAAAAAGGCTTTCTGTCGGGAAATCCGACAATAAATCGCAAAGAATTCCATTTGATAAGATGATATTAAAAGAATACCAGAAATAGAAAAATAAAAACAAACGATTCAAAAAGACCAGGCTGATGTTTTCAGATTTTTTATTTTTTGGTGGAAAATTTAGTTTTTAATTAGTAAAAAATTAACCACTCAATAAACAAGAATAAAAATTAGCCTATATTCTTCTGTAGACTATAATCTCTTTCTGGGCTAAATTTCAATTTCCTTCAGCCGTTTTGGCGTGATTGAAACCCATCATCCATCCATCCAAACTTTCACATTTATAATAGTAGTATAGATATAGATGATTATATTTTAATAGAATTTAGTGTTTTCAATAACATTTCAATATTAAGAGTGTAGCTGTAAACACATATTGTATCTATATATCTGATAACTGCTAAATGTTATTAAAAATTTCTTCATCACTTGTTCATTAAGAAGTCTCTTGGTAAGTGGGGTCAGTCAACATTGGGAATTTCATTTTTGCTTAGAAATTTTAGGTGCAATTTTATCACTGAATGTTTTGATAAATATATCGACTTCAGTAAATTAAGCGAATTCACTCAAAACTAGATTTTTTTTAAAAGGAAAAAATCATAGCAAGTCTCCATAGAACATGTTAAATCTTTCCATATATGATCTTGTAATTCTGAACAAATCGTAAATGATTGGTGTGATCCTGCATTCCAATTTGAATTCAAAATAAATATATCCTCATAAATATATTCACCAATATAAGTGCAATAAATAGGGGAGGGGGATGAATAATATTTTTACAGTACTGTTGATTCTCAAATGTGGAAGCTAGCCGTGCCTTTGCTCGTGCAAATGGGGGTGTTTATTTTATCAAAATGAGAATGAGGCGAAAGAAAATGTGTTTGATGGGATAGGATTCAGGATCAAGGCCTATAAAAGAATTACGAAAACGAACATATTTTGCTGCGTAACATCCTATTATGAAGTTAAATCGTCTTCAGGATTCTTGATAAAACAAACAAACAAACAGTAATACGACTGACAAGTCGTACTGAAAATTAGGAAACATGTTATGCATGGGAACATCAATTCCTACTTTTTTTTGTTACAGTTACAAACAAACCCCTATATATCAAGGCAAAAGCCCTGATAGAGATAGTGAAAATGGAAGACAGTTTTAAATAAAACCCATCTGATTTACATACTTTTAGTTTTGCATGTATTAAAACTAATTTACTTTACACTAGTTCTAGTTACTAGTTCTGATCCCTTTCATCACTGCCAATTTCTTCAGGACCGTTTCCATTTATCAGAAATAGCTTTTGAATAATATCTTTGATATTTCTTGAAATCCTGAATCTAGTACAAGTCTTTTTTTTATAAGAGCATTTGTAACTCCTTCTGTCTTTTTCATCTATAATTTGGCCTGAGATACACAAATTAAGAACTGTAAATTCAATATTACATCAACTGCTTTTGCTATCCCTTTCTCCCACAAACACTTGTTATGTAATTTTGTTAAAACTGGGAGAAAGTTCATATTTTTCTTGTTACTTTATTTAGTGTAAGATTATTTCCGTGTATTATGAATGATTTTATAGTATTGTTACGTTTATAGGGTAGCGGGTTGGTCCTCGCCCTGGACTGGTGTCAG
This sequence comes from Argiope argentata, assembly GCA_026289955.1. Lineage (NCBI taxonomy): Eukaryota > Metazoa > Arthropoda > Arachnida > Araneae > Araneidae > Argiope > Argiope argentata. The sequence continues at coordinate 4,027,229 of JAOUZG010019115.1, forward strand.
AGATGCATGGATCTTGGCTGATAGCAGAAATTCCATTCAATGCTTGAGGAATGGGCTATGCATTTATGATAAATTGGGGCAAGGTATTGTTGCCAAATTGACTACGTTATCCCAGGTAGGTTCTGCGTGCTTGCATTGGATTCCCTCTCATGTTGGTATCCTTGGCAATGATGTCGCTGATCGACTTTACATGGAAGGCTACTCCTCCATCATCTGTTTTAAAAGTCTCAGAGATTCATTCCATGCTTATTGACAAAGTCAAACCAATTTGGATGATTCCTCCTGAACACGATTGGTACGCCTCAGAGTTCCCTGGTTTATCTTTGCGGAACACCCGCTCAAGACTTGCCCAATCTGCCTTAGGTAGGCTAAGATCTGGCAACATTAGAAGTTTGGTCTTCAACGGTCCTAATAGGACCTTTTCTACTTGCCCTTGCTTGTCTATTGCCTCTCCCTTTCATATTTTTTCTTGTATCGGTGCCTCTGAGTGGCAACTGTTGGATGAGAACAAGAGTGTTTTTTACCTTTTGGCGCGACACGATCTTTTGGACTTGGTCTAGGGGATCAGCAACAACAACACGTTTTCAGCATAGCGGGTTCGAAATGAATAGACTTTACTTGGGAACAGTCCAAACAAATTTAATTACAGCTGTTTACAGGATGAGCTGATAAAGGAAAACTTCAGATAAAAACAATCCAATAGTCACTTACAGCGCAAATACAAACCTTACGCACAATAAACACAGACTGCGAAACAGCTATCGTATAGCACAGTAAACAGTAAATCACAGCGAGCTAAATTATACAACGTCAACAGCAAATGTAAACACATATCACTAATAACAAGCGAGAAAAATAATCAGCTCGTACGACTAGCTGCCCTTCCTTCGAGAGGAACTGCCAAATTGCGTCAACCCGTCCCTTATATAGCCGAGCGAGCTAACGCTCTCTGCTATACGACAAATCGATGTGGTACTCATTCAAGAAATCGAACTTAATCGCTTGAAAACATCGGGATTTTCAGGAATATTGATTTATCTTCTAATATCTACATTTCTTTCAAGGAATAATATAACAATTTATGTTGAGCTCAAATTTCCAGAATGAGCAATTTCACACTAGTTTGCCTTTCTGTTTACTGTGTTGCTGACACAATGATACTTTTATTACGAATCAACATCAAAAGTGGACACATTCCTGTTTTGAATCATTTGGGCATGTGGTTCACATTTGCTTTATGTTTAAATACAATACTTTTGCCGGTTTTGTCAGCGAAAAATTCAATTGCTTATAGGATTTTGAGGGCATAACGAATACCACACTTCTTAAGTTGTGATGATTCACGTATTCAATAAACTCACCTCATTCCTTTACTTATATAATGTCTGCCATTGTTATTAGGATAGATTGGTTTGAAAAGAATTTTGATGTTTTTTCTTCGGTAATTTTTTTCCATCATTTTCATTTTAAAAATTCATGGGAAATTTATCATTCCGCTGTATGATCAGCCACCAAAATTGTTAATTTACAATCGGGCGTAAAACGCAACCATAGCAGTACTTTGGATCTTTCTCCTTTTGTAAAAAAATTACATTTATTTTTTTCAAAAGATAATGATTAAGTTGTATTTTAAATATTTCAGACTTAATTATACAGAGTGGGCGCCAAAACTGAATTTTTATTTTATGATAACTTATCAAATGTGATATTCCAATTACTGAGTTGGCGAAGATTTTAAAACTTGGCTCAGTTTTGAGGAAATTAGAGATAAACTCTCGTCATAATTTTAAGCTGCCAAAATTAAAATATACAAAATAGGCAATTTCCTGGTTGTTCTTATGTATTCGAAGGCATTTAATTTGCATAACAGTCATATACTTAAACTTGTTTTTATAGAATTAAGGGTCGTTTAAATATCGAAATATTTTTGAAACGACATTCCTAACTAATTATCTTTTGCAAGTTTGATATTACATTCTTTTATAATTCTAACAATATTATTGTTTTATTATAAGAAAGCTATCTTGCTATATTTAATGATGCTGTATTAAATTTAGTACTTAATGAATTTGTTATCAAACACTCTAGTTAAATAGTATTTGGTATGTGTTAAAATGGTTTTTTATTATCATGTCAGAACATGATCTTGTTTTTGGGATGAAGTTTTTGGCGTCAACCAAAATCAGTAGGCGAAAAATAAACATTTTATTAACTGCACGAACATCTCAAGTAATCAGCTTTTAATAATGCGTTGCCATTGCATTTATAAAATATCTGATTTAAAAAAAATAAGTCAATGACTACAGCAAATAAAATCCAGAAAAATGCCATTCTGAGCACGTGATTATATGAAATGAAATAAATAGGAAATGCGATATTTTTTTAAACAATAAATGCGAGACAAAGTTCTTTGGATCATTTGCAATACTAAAGTGACTAATTCAATGAAACCATTAAAATGAATAAAAATATAATTTAACTTGCGCGAGCACGTGGTGCTTGGCCGTTCCAGAAATTATGATCTGACATGATACATTGAAATATGCATATCAGATTTCATTTTAATCTTTTTCTTTTTCTTTTCTCTGAAATTATTTAAAATTTTTTTTAAGGATCATGTTTTGAAATCAACATTTTTGAAAGTGACCTGAGATTAAATTTTTTTTTATTTCGAATTGTCAAAATTTAACATTTAATACTGCATGCATCGAATTTAAAATAAATAAAAAATATCCTCTTTTGCAAATAGGACATGAGAAATTCAGAATAACATATCAATTTAGGACATTTTAGACTATTTAATTTGGTCCTGCACTTCAGTTTTATCAAGATGCATGACAAAGATTTGAGAGCTTTGGGAACAAAAATTACACCAATTGTGACTTTAGCACCAACATTTATATTTGATGATAACTATCACAGCTTTGATAAAAAATTCAGAGTGCTCTGTTGTATTAATATGTAAATCAACCACCTTTGAAATTTTAAAAGTTGTCTAAATAAAATTTTTTTTATATAAGGAATAAAAGTGAATGTAAGGGGGAAAAGAATCTAAAATGAGTGTGTATGTTTTTGTAAGAAATGAATAAAATTTCCAAAAAAATTTTCATATATTTTATACCTTGTAAAAAAAACAACTAAATATACATAAAAATTATTTTAAATAGTAACAGCTGTAAGTAAGATAGCACTCACACAAATCTAAAATCCATCGATATCTATCAAATTTCAAACTGGATAAAAGAAACCTAAAATTTACACATTTTTGTGAATAAAATTTAAAATCTGTATTACTTAATCCAATTTTGATGTTTTCAAACATCATTTTAATAAATAATAAATATTGCAAATAAGCAGTACATGCCATGACGTTACGGTCGAACTTTCATATATCGAACTCTCATAAACGAAAATTTCTATAATTATAACTTTTTCATCAAAAATCATTGATTTTTAATAAAGAAAAAATTGTTATATATGGAATAATATTTTTTTTGTGTAGATAAATAATCTATACCTATTGCATTCAAATAGAAACATTGGATTTCGTTTTACTGATATAATGTAAATTAAATAAGGGAAAAAAACTGTTTTACCAATTTTTGATGGAAATTTTTTTTTCAGTATAGCGGAAGTTTTTTACGAAAGTTAACTATCACATGTCATGTGGTGTAAAAATTTGGAAATGGAGTTGCCAGTTCATGTATCCTCCTTATCATCTGACTGCGGTTCAAAATTACAAAGTCTTGTCCAAAATAGCCATAGTGGCTTTAGGATGGAACGTTAATGTAACTAAATTAAATTAACATATAGTGAGAATTTTACTTTAAATGATTTTTATCTTTAGATTTCTTATAGCTGTTTTCAGAAGACTGGCAAGTAAATAACAACAATTTTGAAATTTTTTTTATTGGAACCTTTTTGTAAATAACTTCTCTGATAGTTTAATTCTTTTTTTTACTTTAAAAAAGTACTAAAATTAAGTAGAGTTATTTTCAATAAGAAACAAAAGGAGAAAAATTCGCAGTTTGCTTTCTGTGTAGTAAAATTTTTATATTCGATTTTTTTCAGGAAATTTTCAATTTCGATATAAAAAAGTTCGACTGTGTTTTATTACATTATGCAAAAATAAATAAATAAATAAATAATAAAAGAACTTCTTAGCTTTACTTAAATATTCCTTTCAAGGAAAATTTTTCATAAATATTAGGTTCTTTGGTTATAAAAACAAACAGACTGATAATTATCATTAAAATGTTGATAATTATCATTAAAGTAAAAAAAAAATTAACACATTTTATATGCAATATATACAAATAATATCCCAGAAAGCCACAGCTTCTCTTATAAATACTTTTCAAAAGTATTTATATTCGATTCTGACTGGTTAATAGATATTTGTTATCATCACCTTTAAGTTGAACACAATAGAAGCAGGAATATAGGTTGTACAAACATAAATAGGTCTTAGAGGATATTATAAAAGATCACAGCTTTATAAAAATTCATCTCATTTAAAACCTTACACATTTTAGGTTATATTAGTTCAAAAAATTTTACGTTTTACGCAGAACGCTAATAAAAAGAACATCTTCGGAAACATATTTATTAAAAATAATATTTAATAAAAAAATTAGATCTGTTATACTCTGTTTCTGATAGAAAGATTTTTAAATTAAGTTTCTGTATTTTAAAACTTAAACTTTTAATTTGTGATGAATAAAACAAAGTAATCTGCGAAAGAGCATATCCATTTTCAGGAAAAAAAGCATTAAAAAAGTTACAGGGAAATTATCTGCTTTTCACCAAGAATTAAAAAAATAATAATAAACAGCAATCTGTTTTGTATATATTTTGCAATTGCAGTACTTGTACATTTATCATTTTTCTTTTAAATATATAGATACAACTACATGGAAACATAGCGACTTCTTTTATATAAAGTGTTGTACTAGTTTCCGCAGTGCACTATTTATTTGTTATGAAATTAAATTATGTAGAGTTTTTTTTTTGGTTTGCTTAAAACTGTAATTTTTGAATTATAAGTTCCCATTTCTTACTATTGGTAATTAAATATTTTAAAAAACTCTCATTTAAACTATTAAGTTACAATCTACAGCAAAGTCTGATTTATATACAAAAATATAATTGATCTAATTTCAAAAGATTCGATTCGAGCAATGATATATTATTATATAGATATAAAATAATATATTATCTTTGTTATTCTTTAACCTTTTATTTACCGACGTTAGTTTGAAGTACTTTTTCAATCCGTCAGATATCAGCACCATATGACCATTTTTTTTCGAACAGTATTTGAACGAACTCGAAGAATGTTTTTCCAATTAAAATCCTATCGATTGGAAAAAGTTGTTATCGATTAATTTTAATGCTTTTTATGTATCACGGTTTAACGGCTTTTCATTTAAATTTATTAACAATTTTGCACTCTGCATTTTTTTGCATTTTTATGTTGATACTGTCTGATTTTATATCTTAATATGTGTTATTTTGTTTTCTATATTTTCTTACCATTTGCTTGGCGCAGCATGGCCAAATATGGCTTTTGCGCCTGAAAAATCTGGGACAACCAATTAACTTATCAACCCAATAAAAGGCCGTAGATATCGTCTAAAAATAACATTAAAACAATTTTTTGATTAATTTGACTATTCACCTTATGTTAATTCATTAAAAATTGTGTTTGTTCTTACCAACACTTAATTAGTGGTTTAAAAATAAATTTGAAAAACTGATGGTAAAGTAATCGGTAAATAAAGCGTTAAACTATAAAATAGGTGCGAATAATAAACCATAAGCATCCATAATTAAGAATTTTTCATAATTCCAAATCATGCATCCAAAAACTAATTAAAATTTATTAAAAAACTGCAATTTCTTAAATTTATTTCACTTGCATATGAAATCAAAATTTATACACAAACCTAAAGCGCCTTTACAATTTTAAAAAAATTAAAACTATACCCTGGAAATGTCTAAAAATCGTACAGCTTGAAGCAACCATTTTTTTTAATCTTTCTTGTCAATAACTATACACAACTGACTGTCCAACTAACTGCCATCGCCAATTTTATCAAAATTAACAGAACATATTTGGCAACAACGAACTTTGTACAAAATGTATCTTTCATCACAGCCCTGAGCTTCTGGAAGTAGATGTATAAAAACTCTTTCAGTTCTTAAACGCTGCTGTTCGGTGGGCTCACAGTGAAATCGTCGTCGTCGTCGTCACTGGGCTTGGGCTCCGTGACGTGGACGAGGATTTTGTCTGCCGGGATGGATCGAAGTTGGATGTAAGACGTCCTCGTCAGAGGGTTGTCCTCCATGTTCAGCTCTTTTAAGGAAGGGGCTGCTTGTACTTTGGAGATATCAACATCTGGAAGGAGATAAATGTGATATAAGAAGCAGGAAGTACAAGTAAAAATCTGATACTTAGAACTGAAAGGGTTTAACACGTTGACTGCCACGGTAATTTCGAGAAATCTGGTCTAAAATGACAATTTGATTTAATCATATTATATTATTAAAAACTAACTCTAGTGCATAGTTATCAGCAAAAAATAATAATAGAAGCTAGCCCTTTGTGTGAAAGATTGTTTTAAAAAGTTCCACAAACAATAAAATATTTTTTTTGAATTCGAATTTATTTTTATAATTATATTTTCTGTTTGTACAAGCCAACATTGATTTTTTGTTCTTTTCCCAGAAGCCATCTATCGATATTAGCATTGATATATTCCGAGTTTAATCGTAACTGCATAAAATAGACAAGTAAACAAGGACGAGAAAACTCGTAGTTGGTATCCTATAAAAGAACGCAATATACGAGTTATCTCGTAGTTGGCAGTCAACGTGTTAATTTCATATTGAGAATATACAGTAGTTTATTGAGAATATACCGTTACTTGAGGTTAGGGAGGAAATGATGTATCAAATTTAGCACAAGATTAGAATGTGCCAAAATTTGCGCCATAAAGTTTTGACAACATTATTAAAATATACTTTTGGCAAATGATAGTTTAAGGTTATTAAAAATGGAGCGTTACACGATAGAACAAAGTGTTAAAAGCAAGATTTGAATTAAATTAAAAAAACAATTCTTTTTTTAAAATTGTTATATTTTTATTGAATCGTAAAGTACAAAGAATAATGTTATGTAAGGTACAATACATTAGGAAAATTGTATCCACGGTTATGTTGGCACCTAGACACTCTTTTGTCGAAATTTTTCCTAACCATTTTGCATAAATGTAGCTGAATTTCGTTGATGCAGAAATAATTTGCTGCTTTAATGAATACTTTTTTCTGGGCTTGTTGACATAGGCGTTTTAGTTCAATTAATCATATTAAATCCCTTTTGTGTTAAATCACACGATCTAGGAGGCCCAATCTCAAAATTTCAAACTTTGGCCGTTAGACTTTCATTATTTTTGAAATAGTGTTCAACAAAGTAAACACCCTGCTCTATTGAGTTACAGTTCATTTTTACTAATACTAAACTATCAGTTATCAAATGGTTTTTTAATAAGATTAATAGGATGCTGCCTGAATAGCAGCAAATTCAAATCTCGCGTTAATTTCAGGACATCCTCTATAATTTTGACGATAATAGAAACAGGAACTGGCATTTCCCTTCAAAATTACGCATCGCAGAAGTATCCAATGAGTGAAATAATCTTTTCTCCATATACGCCCTTTGAAACGTACTACATTGGATACACCGCCCCACCTAATCAAATGCATTCGGATTAGTAAAGACTGACCGGACCACCCAGACAGCATTTGCGTGAACTTATCTTCTGCCCTACTGGCCGTCACCAGCCACGGTACAACCTATCCCAGGGAAGCACAACTCGTCACCGATAAGAGGCATCCGAATGCCATTATTTCTATACCACCCAGGGTAGCGAGAACCAACCACCATATAGGAAATTTCTCATCCACATTTATGAGGTGCGTCCGTTGAGGATCCTTTGAAATATGCGTTTCATATTTACATTTTAGGTGGAATTATTTGACTTCGAATCTTAAAGATCTGTGATTGCCAAAGAACATTACCTGAGGCCTTCTCAGTTCACTAATCTAAATCTTCTCAGTTCACAAAAACTAAACTAATTTTGTTAAAAAATTAAATGCATCATCTATAAGGGTATGTATCGTGTATTCTCTCACTCTCCATTTATATACAACAATTCTTATTGCTGTCAGTTAGTTAATAAAATTTACCAAGGAATCAACGTAATCCAACTATCTCATGGTTTAACTACAATAGAATATGCCACTTTTACATATTAAATATGTTTTCTGAGTATTCTCTTAAAATTTTTTAAATTCATTTATTTATATAAAATTTCCTACTTTAATTTTACTTTAACCTGTGGTGAATGCTATATAAGCCAGATAACTAGCTTATATAGCTTCGTTCAACTGTCGTGGTGCCCACTATCATCGACTCAAAGACCTAGAAGCGCATTAAAATACGACAGTTGTTAATATCACCACCAAAACCTCACATAGGTATCGCTCGTCTAATCCACCGATTCACTGGTGGGAGAGTATGTGGTGAATGCTATATAAGCTAGATAACATCCCTCGGGCTGAAGTGCACTTTTGGCCCAACGGATATGTTACTCGGCTACTAACCATAAGATTGGGAGTTCGGGCCTAGCGCTAACAGCTACACACATCCCAACAAACCCTTTTAAAGTACTCACCTACGATGAAGTTCTGTTTTAGATTGAGGAAGATAAGATGTGGTATTTTGAAGGCAACTTTTGGCAAAATCATGAAGTCATTATGAGACAAATCTAGCCTCCGGAGTTCTTTGAGATCCTTCAACTCTTCCGGTAACGTGCTCAAACGGTTGTTGGACAAGTTGAGCTCTGAAATAGGAAAAAAAAAATGCTTACATTAGAATGCATTGCATATTAGTGATAATATGCAATATTAGTATGCTAACTACTTTCGACAATATTATTCAGTATAAGTGAAACAGTATTAATGAAATACTTATTAATGGAAATTGTAAGAAAAATGCAGTTTCGATAGCAGCCAAAATATTACTTAGTTATGTGAAAGGGAAAAAATTTCAAACAATAAAGCATTTTGAAATATGGTTATTTTCATAATACAAAACAAAAATAGAATTTTGATTATTTTTCTTTAACAAAATTAATTATTGAATTGTTAAAAATTTACTTTAAAGCAAATAATAGTCATTTTGAATTTAGATACAAATTACAGCATTTAATGCCGTTTCTGATAGAGTGTAGAAAATCCGTAAAATGACAGCTATTTCCTTATTTTGTGCAACTAAGTCTACTAAACATAATTCGGTGATATATGTATGTGATTTGCAATAAACTCTGCTCCCATGAGCGAGTTGCAAAAAGCGTCTTTTTCTCTCTTTTCCCTTGTTTTTCGTTTGAAAAAAAATGTTTCTCAATAGGATAAATACTGAGACCAAACTGACAGATTCTCTAGCTCTTTGTTATCTGTTCATATTATCGACAGTCAACATGAAGATCTCAATGTTCACAGACTTAGCAACAGGGTGTTGCAGTTGCTTATGATACTTGTCATAGATGAACCTACCGATGCATATTAGTGATTTTAAGTCGAGTTTCAGAGTCTCTTGTTTCAGTAACACCCTCTAGGACCAAAAGTATGTCTTAGCTATTCATGCATCACATCCTTTATCACGGGGTGGACTTTATACATTCCATACACTCATATGCAGATTGTAGTTTAGACCTGAATCAGAAAAGGATCCTGTGGTGATTGCTGTACATATAAGTCAGATAACATCCCTCGGACCGAAGTGCACTTTTGGCTCAACGGATTTGTTACGCGGCTACAAACCATAAAATTCGGAGTTCGGGCCTAGCGCCATTCGCTACTCCTTAAATGGTGAACCTGACGACCGACCTTGGATAAACGCAACCTTCTCACATAGCTTCGTTCAACTGTCATGGCGCCCTCTATCGGCGACTCAAAGCTTTAGACGCGCATTAAATATGACAATTATTAACTTCACCACCAATTCAAATAAGTATCGTTCGCCAAAACTCATTGGGGAGATACTCTGTGGTGATTGCTATACATTTCAGTCAGATAACATCCCTCGGAGCGAAGTGCACTTTTGGCCCAACGGATATGTTACTGGACTACTAACCATAAGATTGGGAGTTCGGGCCTAGCGCTATCCGCTATTCACCCAAAAATTCCCTCTGATCCAGTACTCCAAATGGTATTGTCTCGCCTTAGAGTAATTTTTGGCTACGACAGATTTATATGTGCACCATCTACCATATACGCAGTGAGTCTTCTGCTAAATTCACAACCCAAGTGATGCGAATCCAACGCCCAACCAAGCAGGCTATGCCGCCTTGTAGTAGCCGCCTGTAGATGAGTGTGGATGTCAGATTTATAACTGTATCCGCAAGGCAACGGGCCAGTGGGCAATGGGTTTAAGAGGGATCCTCCACCCTTATGTTTGGAGCTACAGTTGCAGTTACAAAAGCACAAATGAAATTTTATATATTTAAATTACTGCAATTTTGAATTATTGCTCTTAAATACTTGTGAAAGTACAAAACAACAGAGGGCCAACATCATCAAAGATCCGGTTTGAAATTTAATTAGTAACTACATTTTATATGTTCAGTTTGTGTATAAAAATTATCCATTTAGCTCTCTTTATTGTCTTAGAGTAATCGTGCACTCGTGATACTGGACAATAGGCCTCTTCTGAATGGATATACAAATTTGTTGCAAAGAACAAATGCTAAATTTCATTTATCTAGGTCAAAGCATTTTGAGTTATCGTGTTTACAGACAGACATGTTAAAAAATTAGTTAGCGATTTAGACTAACTGAAAAAGTTAGTCATAGAGTAATGCACCGATTAAATATTTGGTTGAAACTAGCTTTCAATCATGTAAGTGGAATGTGGTTTCACCATTAATACTAGAATTATTCCTTTTTATCCCAGAAATTAACTTGAATATCATGGAATCATGGACTATGTTTGTGTGAGACAAACTCTCTCTGCTGAATATTATGTTATTTGTAGCTCTCACGTTCTGCTACCAGTCTTGCACTACATCTTGAATACGATGTACGTATTAATATTGAATTGTACTCAAAAGCGTAATCACGTGCCTTTTGTTTATCAAGAAATATTAGTCTAAATTCGTTGATGTTACGTTTCTGTTATCAATGCAGCACAATGGCTGGGATGGCCTGGTTGGTAGAGCGTTAGACTCGTACTCCTTAGGTTACGAGTTCGAAACTCACCGGCCGAAATATTCCCCGAGTGTGTGGCAGCTGGCGCTCGTTAAATCTGTTCGTGGTCGCAAAGTTCTCCATTTCGAGAGTAACATCACTAGGGGTACTGGGTCAGAGGAGCTCGTTCTCTGTTCCAGGTCTAAATTACGATTTGAGATACATGAATGAATGTGCATGAATGTAGTCCGCCCCCTAAAAAGAGTTGTGACGGGTGTGTAGCTAAGTCGCATTCTTGGCCCTAGATGGCGCAACTTGTAAAACAAAGAGATGCATTTATTAGGCTTAAAATCTGCTGATCGTATCAGCGGAGGCTTGTTCATGGTAAGTGCCATTAGTCACAACACATAATACAGCACAAAAGGACAAACCTGTGTCTTCAATTTATTTAATCTTAAATTAGATTAATTATTTTGAATTACAAAAGTAATAATTTTCAAGACGTTAGAGTTCAGACATTATAGTTTTTCTTCTTTTGAGTTGGCGAGGTCTGAAACGCGGATATTTGTCAAATAGAAAGTACTAATGCTTTGGCGATTACAAGGTTATCTCTTCGTATAGAAGTGTGGTGATTGCTATATAAGCCAAAAAATATCCTTCAAGCTGAAGGGTCCCTTTTGCTTGATCGATATGATACTCGGCTACTAACCATAAGATTGGGAGTTCGGGCCTAGCGCTATTCGCTAACCCTCTATAATGGTAACCTGGCGACCGACTTTGGATAAACGCAACCTTCGCACATAGCTTCGTTCAACTGTCGTGGTGCCCTCTATCGGCGACTCAATGACCTAGACGCGCATTAAATACGACAGTTGTTAACATCAACACCAAAACTTCACATAAGGATCGTTCGCCAACTCACTGGGGGATACTTTGTGGTGATTTCTATATAAGCCAATAAATATCCTTCGAGCTGATGGGTCCCTTTTGCTTGATCGGTATGATACTCGGCTACTAACCATAAGATTGGGTGTTCCGGCCTAGCGCTATCCGCAAATCTCCTATAGAAGAAAGCAAAAACTATCTTATAATATTAAATCCACGTCTTACCAGAGATGTTAAAAAACTTCATGGGCAGCTGAGGTGGTATTTTTCTGAACACATTTGAAGACAGATCGCAAGAAATCAGCACAGTGTTCCGCATCAAGTGATAAACAGCATCTGGGAAGGACATCAACTGGCACTCTGACAAATCTGAAATATAACCAAATTAGAAATTAAACTTTAAAATTGAAAAAAAAAAAAAAACAAGTTATATCATTTTTTAAAAGTCAATTCCTACACAGGTCAACGATGAAAATTTTTATTTTAGTTTTTACTTTTTATTAAATAATTACTATTAATATACATAATTTACGAAAAAAATATTAATGACCAAAACCAAATCAAATCCGTATCCATTGAAAATAAATAAAAAACACACTGAATTTTTAACACCAATTGAGGCAACGAAAAAGCGTAAATTTTCTACACTAGTTGGAGTAACATAATACAGATTAGAAATTTTTAAGAGATTGGTCTTAAGGCGGTTTCTGAAGAGAACAACTTTGGTGATGTCTGGATCTTGTCAGATAGCAGCAGTACGCTTCAACATCTTAAAAATCGACTAAATGCCGGAGACCTTACAAGTATTTCGATACACAATACTCTCAAGACCATCTCGCAGCATCACCAAATACATCTTCACCGGTTGCCATCACTTGTAGACATCCATGGCAACGAAATGGCATATAAACTGGCCAATGAGAGTTGCTTTCAAACTACTAACACTTCTACCAAACTGATCTATCTGGAGCTTTTCTCCATCAAAAAATCTGCCATCGGAGAAAACTGGCTGGTTCCTCCATCAAGTAACTGGTACAAGGGGCCTAACCCCGGTTTCTTTCTTTCCATCTCAGGTGATATGTCATCCATACTTGCATTTCGCGACTTGCCAGCCGACGCTTAAAATGTCTTAAATTCTCTGGGCGAAAGAAATCCTTTCCCTTTTGTCTAAATACCAACTCTTCCAGGTCCTCTCACATCCTTGACTGCTTTGACCTCAGTGTAGGGGATATTTATTCATCTCCTTGGACAGCCAACGATCATCTCAGAATCAACGGTTTATTTAATCTGGTCTGAAGGAGTCAGATCATGATGGAGATAAGAAGAAGAAGAAGTTTTTAATTTCCTTTATTCTGTTTATTTTAATTCCAAAGAACTTCAAAATGAACCGGAAAAATCAATTAATTAACAATGTTTAATGTTAAATGCATTAAACACTAAGAAAATAAACAGAATCGTTTGAAATAATCGGTCTAAAATACGTTAAGCCTAACCTCATCAGCGTGGAAAAAACAAACAAAGTCTTACTCATTTCGCGGCGGGGAAAAGAAGATTTTTGACAGGAAATTTAGTTTTTAATAAATAAATAAAAATTTGACCAAATTAATGAATTATATTTTAAAAAAACTTTATTAACATCAAGTATCATTAACTACAAGTTAAAAAAATCTATTTGAACTTGAGTGGATGAATAAAATTAAAAGGATGAGTGTGAACTAATAGACGGAATTGAAAAAAAAAATCTATTTTATTGTTGTCAGACGAAACTAGAACTTATATGAACTCAAATAAAAATAAAATGTATTCAGAAATTTTCGTTTAAAAACTTCAAGAATAGATCAGAATTATTTTTATATAGAACATTAGTGTCAAGCGCAAAGGAACATTCTTACAGAAGGCTATTTACAGTTGATTAAAAAAAAGATAGGATAGGTTAATTACAGAAAAGGATAGACCAGATAAGCTCATACAATGCAGGCTTAATGAAAAGAAACTTGCCACAATCTAATTGGACGAATAATAATATTATAGTTCGTATGCTAGATCGTAAATAAGTTAACAGATAATATAAAGCAATACCAACAGTATATATTCGGAAGATTTAAATATTGAAAGGATTCGCCGTATGAAGCGATACACGCTTTTCTAGTTATAATTTATGGAAAGTGGTTCTATTTATTGTATTAAATTTATATGATAAATAGTTAATTTATTTATTATACAGAATTTTATCAGTTTATCATATTAATTTTTATAAAATTATATTTATTATCATTTATTTATTATATTAAATACTATTCTGTTTACATTATATTATATTAAATCTGTATTGAACATTATATCCGGTGCTTTTATTTTTTAATTTAATGCAATTATTCCCTATCCAGTTTTATGTTGCTTTGAAAAATTGGCACGTTTCTTTACGCCAGACATTAAACCGGTAACTGACTGGGGTTGAAAGTTTTATAATCCAGATATTATCCTTCGTGCACAAGTGATTACTTTTGTCTAGTGGCTATGTTACTCGGCTGCAAACCCTAATGTTGCGCGTTTGGTTCTATCTGTTCTAATCATTCATTTACATCAGATTTTGAAGCATCTTACAATTATATTTGTTAAGAAGTATTTAGTTTTTAATTAACATTTTTGTTTGATTTATATTACAAAGATCGCATAAAAATTAAATTGATCCATTATTCACTCTTGAGTATAAAAAAAGTCTCTGAAAAGATTGCATTGACTATTCACAAGTATTTATAGAAAAACGCAGTCTTTAAAAAATATAAAAGGATTTAATTTATAATGCATATTATATCAGGAGAGGGAAAAAGAAATCCATTATTATTTTACAGCCATCTACCGAGAAAATAATGGATTTCTTTTTCCATTATTTTCAAAATTTTCATATGGAAAGAAAATAATGGAAAGAAATGGAAAATAATGGAAAGAAATCCATTGTTTTCTCTGTAGATGGCTGTAAAACAATAATGGGTTTCTTTTTCCCTTTTTCCTAATATAAAATATAATAGTTTTTGTGTCTTTACATATAAATGATTTGCGGTCATGAAAGAAATTCGATATTAAAGTTAAACAAGCCATTTCAAATAGTCTTTGTCACTAAACTGAAAAGCAGAAAATTTCTATCTAATTTTTTTAATATGCTACAAGGGGAAAGATTAATACACAGTTAACAGTCCGTTAATTCAAGGACTGAGGTGGAATCCTTGAAAACATTTTTTAGAGCTAAGAAATTTTTTTTTGAGTGTCCATTCTAAAAGAACCCTTGTAAAAAAAAGAGAGAAGGCCATCCACGCAGTTGGACTACTGCCAGAAAGGTTCTAAAAGAGCCATCAGAAAAGGGGATAAACAACCTCCAAAGTTAACGATGAAAAAAATGACTAAGTTTTGGAACCAACTCGAAATCTTAAGATCGCCAGAAAAATATGCGTCACTGCTCAAGAAACTGCGTCAGTTTCTTCAAACTCATCCATCTTGAGAGGGAAAAAAGTTCGATACCATGATCCATTTTTGAGAGGGGGAAGAACATTCAGCCTTTTTCTCTTTTTTTGCTGATAAATGCGATTTTTAGTTAAATTCCTGGTTACACTTTTTGTAAAAGAGTTTTATATAAGAGTTCACTTCTTTTCCAAACGCTTCAAACTTTCCCCTTGTGCTTTAACTTTCTTCTAAAAAAGAATATCCTTTCAGCCGCACGAGAGACATGTGTTGCAATATCAGAAATCTTCGCATTAAATATTTTTCTAATTTCTTTCATAATTCCTATTTGTATTTTTCTGGAAAAAAATAGTTTAACATATTTTTTGGTTGAGTAACCATGAATTTATTGTTAAATTTCAAGATGGTTGAATTGAAAATTCAAACTTTAAGAAGTCAAACCTCGTATGAAGTACTGTTGCAAGATGAAAAATTTAAATTCCACTTAATCCTTTTTGAAAGCTTTGATTGAATCTCTGTTTATATATTTTTAATTAAATTAAATTAATATTAATAGAATTTAATTAAACATTCTGTGTATATATTTATAATTATTATTTGGTTGAGTGGTTAAGTTTCTTGGAGAAAAAAGCAAAATTTGTCCATCCTTTGTCAATTGCATGGCAAAAGTGAAATTCCATGATATTAAAAGTTTTTTAATATAAAAAAGATGGACTTAAAGGTAAAAGTAAAATTACAAAAATAAGCAAATGCACTTTAAAAAGATCAAGAAAAAAAAGGCAAAATAGCATTAATTATCGACTTGGGATTTTCTTTTTGTAATGGATAAAAAAACCTAAACAAAATTCAATAAACCAACGGTACGTAAAAATTTAAAAATATTACAGTGAGGACTGTTTACTGTCTTATTTTTAATATATATCGGAGTTGAATATAATTTCAAAAAAGGGCACACAACTAAGACATGGCGTGATCTTGAAAATGTATGAGACGTCGCTCATGTTGGGCATGGCTCATTAAATAAGAAATGCTTGTAGCAAAAGCGAGTATGAGTTAATTTATCAATCTGAATTCAATCCATTTTTGAAGTTAATTATTTTAGTTAAAAAAAGATTAAAATGAAATCTGCTATGCATATTTCAATGCATCATGTCAGAACAAAATTTCTTGAACGGCCAAGCACCACGTGCTCGTGCAAGTTGAATTATATTTTTATTCATTTGAATGGTTTCATTGGATGAGTCACTTTAGTATTGCAAACGATCCAAAAAGCGTTGTCTCGCATTTGTTGTTTTAAAAAATATCACATTTCCTATTTATTTCATTTTACGTAATCACGTGCTCAAATGACATTTTTCTAGGTTTTATTTTCGGTAGTCATTAACTTATTTTTTTTAAATCAGAGTTTTTGTAAATGTGATTCAACGCTTTATTAAAAGCTGATTTTTTTTAGAGGCTCGTGCAGATGATAAAATTTTAATTTTTCGCCTACGGATTTTTGTTGACACCAAAAATCTCGTCCCGAGAACAATATCATGTTCTGACATAACAAGTCCATTGATATGAGTATGTTATATGTATGAATAATTCATGATTCTGCAGTTCGATAATCCAGAAACAATCGGAATTTTATCCCTTTCTGAAGTTTATTATTTTAGTTTACAACAAGTCCATTGATATGGATATGATATATCTATGAAAAATTCATTGTTATACAGTTCAATAAATAAGAAACAATCAGGATTTATTCCTTTTTTTAAAAAAATTATTATTTTAGTTAACAACATGTCCGTTGATATGAATACGATATATGCCAATCTGTAGCTAATTTAATAATATTTGTCCGACATTCAAAATGTTTAACATATTATTTCTATTGTAAGGACACATTGTTATCTTGTTCTATAACAAGAAAAGGGGCATTGTTATTTTCAGTTCTACAACAATATTTTCCAAAGCACTACGCATCTTGTCTCGGTCACTCCACTCCGCTGTAGTTCAATTCTTTTTTTCTAGAAAAAGGTGCGTGGCAACTGTAAACTGCGCAGTTTTACCAAAGCTTCGAAGGCCCCGACCATCATTTCCAGGATGTGGCAAAACACTCCTCCCCCCCCCCTTCGTCAAGAGGTTACGCAATTCCCATAAAAACAAGTTGGCTCGAAAGCAAAGAACGTCATCAGTGTTTCTTGGCAGAGATCTAAGGTTGGCTGTGCCAGACATCGTGGCGATAATTGCAGCAAAAAAACAGACTCATTTTTGTTTTCAAGGGGCTTTCACATCCGCCGAGACACATTGTTGCACTTCCTTACACAACAATGCAAAATCTGAAAAACCACGTGTAATCGGGAGAAATTACTTTTTAATTCAGAAAAGTAACCTACGTTTCGTTGAGGTCATTACAACTCTGCCTTCATTTTAAAGTCAAATTTAAATGTGAGGTACAATATTTGGTTTTTTTAGCCAAGCCAAACGAATTATCGCGAAATAAAGTAGAGCTCCACCCAAATTTCTTTGGCGATTTTTTGCTTTTGCCCGGCTATCAAAAAAGTAACCAATATTTTCATTATGATTTGAACTATCTCTTATATTTCTTGTAATTTCTGGAGATTTATGATTCCGCAGTATATCTCAAACATGGAATGGAAAAGTAGTCAGATTACCTGTGTTCGATCTCATTTTCTTGGAGGGGGGGGCATATGTATGTATGCAATGTAATCAGTAGTTGATTTGAATGCTTTACAGCCCTTGGCAGTACACACTATGATAACCCTCTTTCAGTAAGATGGTCAGTTTAAGTTTAATTTTCTGCACCTTTTTTTTCATGTAAATGATTTATTTTATGTTAATAATTTTTATTTTATTAACTTTGATAATATGCATTTGCTTTCATGTATCATTTATGACTTCAGATTGTCTAACATCTACATTTGAACGCAATATTAATGAAGTAGACGGTCAATTTTATAAATATTTTCTAATTCCAATAATTAAGTGTAGTAAGGAAATCTAATCAGTTATACTAGATAAAATTTAGATATTGCCTTAATATTGTATTACATATCATAGTATCTGAATGTTCTCAAATATATTATTTAATTCGAAACAAGGGAATTAAAGTTTTTAAGCCTACGTATGGCAGCTTCTCAGTCTAGCAACATTTGGCAGCTGCATGATCTGCCGAACTGAAAATCCACCTAAGGATGCAATTCTTCTGACCATATTTTCACTAAAGGAACTTGCCTTTTTCGATAAAAATTAAGATGCCGGGTTTACACTCGGTCAGATATAAGACGCCAAGTAGACAGCGCATGCGCAAATAGAGCCTGATTTATGTTTGCCACAGTTTCATTAAGAGAAATTCGGGAATTCCCTGCTTGGCTATAACTTGCCATTTTGGCGTTGCTGAATGTTTATTTTTCATTGCGAATTGTATTATAATTATGGATATTTACAAAACATGTAAAAATAAAAAAAGGTTAACATATTTAAATTTGGAGAACTATAGGAAATAAACGGCAAATAAAAGGAGAAAAAAAGCTCATCAGAAATGACAAAGAGCAAAAGATGCTGGAATTATTCTGTGACAAGTAAACAATTCTCTCTCTCTCTCTCTCTCACACACACACACACACACACACACACACACACACACACACACACACACACACACACACACACACACAC
>JAOUZG010019115.1:4066022-4082506 GCA_026289955.1 Argiope argentata
TTAATAATAAAGTATGATTTAATCAGATACATTCTTGTCTTACAAATTTTTTTTATTTAGTATTCGCCATCAGTGCATGCTTAATGTTGACATTTGGTGGGTTAAGTGGGAAGTAGTAACATTTTGCGACTTTTTTTTATTTTACCAAGGTATCTGATATTGGATATCAAGTTTGATTGTAACGGCTAAAAGTTATAACATGCATTTTCTCAAATACCTTTCCAATTTTTAATCAGAATTTTTGTTTAAAAAATTCTTAAATCAAGCCCTATTAGATCATCCAGTTAGTGCTCAATCATAATGGATAGTAAGAGGATGAAAATATGTATTCGGTTTTAGTAAGAAAAATTATTTCGTAAATTTTATGCTAAATTAATGGATGTTTTCAAATTTGCTTTTGCTTATTTATTTTATATTAAATCTATCAATAAAAAAGCTTTTATTATGTATCTTATTATTGTATCAAAATAAAAAAAAACCCTGCTCTCTTTTTATTCAAATAGCAATATTTTTTATTAATCTATATCAATGCCTGAAAATATGCGATGGTGCAAGTTGTAATATACACTATCTGGTCAAAAGTATCCGGACACCCAGAAGTATGGACTTGGAGTGCACTGAGACACATATTAATATGATGTTGGTCATCCTTTCGCATCGATGACAACCAGAACACTTCTGGGAAGACTTTCTACCCGTTTTTGAATGGAGGCTACAGGAATTGACTTCCAGGCGACCATCGGAGCTGAGCTCTTGCAGTGAGGAAGGGCGATTATACTGGCTACATAAACTAAGCTTTAATTAGTCCCAAAGGTATTCTGTGGGACTTAGATCGGGGTGTGAGAAGGTCAGTCCAGTTTTTGAATACCCATTTCGTCAAACCATTGTGAAAGTCTAGATGTGTGAATAAAGCAGTTATTCTACAGGAAGAGAAATTGGCCTTCCTCAAAATATTGCCATAGAGTTGGGAGTGAAGCATTGTCCAGAATGTCCACATGCGTCTCAAAGTTCATGTTTCCAACCACAGAAACTAACGTAACCAGGCCAAACCACGAGAAACACCCCCACATCATTATTCTTCCACCATCAGACTTTACAATTGGCACACTGTATACATTAAAGAAATATTCGCAGAATAGCCGCCAAACCCAGACTCGCCCATCTGACTACCAGACTGTAAAGTGAGATTCATGACTCAAAAGAACTGTTTTCCATAAGTCAACAGCCCAATGATAGTGAGCCCTGCACCAATGCAATTGATGCTTCGAACTCTGATGTTCGGCTTGTGCACGGCTGCACGACCAAGGAATCCCAAGTTTTTTAAACTCTCGTCGAACATTTCTGCTACTAACACTAACGCCTGATGAGTTTTGGAACTCCTAAGAAATTGCCACCAACGCGGAATTGCTATCTTGTTTCACTATCCTTTTTTGATTTCCGCGGCTACGTTCATCAAGTTGTTTTGACCCTACCAGTTCACTTTTCTGCAATTTCACAGTCTCGACGTTTCCACTTCCAAATCACATCCTTCACAGTGGATTTAGACTTCAGTAAAACATGCGCAATCTCCTGAACTGATTTCCAACAAAGGGGAACATCCCACCATACTGCCACGATCAAACTCACTAAGTTCATTTTGATTAACTCATTGCCTCTCTCTCTCACACACATAAATACAACCTGAGAAACCACTACTAACCATTTTATAGTTTTCGATTACACATGGAATTGCGTCACCTACCAGAATCACTTTTCAAGGGGTGTTCGGATAATTTTGGCCAGATAGTGTATTATAATTTATGAAAATTATCTATTTGATTTTTGTAATTCAGCTCTCTGGTTTTAATCATTTCCAGGGCAGTGTTCACTCTCAAAGATCAAATGTCTTCTAAAGGATTCTCCTCGTAAAGAGATTAACTTAATAAAAAAATCACTCAATAAAAGCTCACTTAATTAAAAAAAACTTCTCTTCATCTGATTGGCTCGTTGAAAAAATAAGAAATGGGGAAGGAGCAAGAAGAGTTAATTAATAAGAAATGAAAGAAAGGAAAAAAAGGGCTAGGGTAAATAAAAGGTTTTAAAAAATGAGGTAAAAAAGACAAGATGACAAAGATAACATCTGTGCTGGCATACCCTCGTTATTATTCTGGATTGCACCATTGGGAATGTGTCTCCCCACGGCAATTTCACAGTACATAAGATCCTTTTATCAACAAAATCGGGTTTGAATCTGGGACTCTCCGATACCAGAGTGAAAACATTAAAAAAGATATTCTAAGCCACAATTCTCACGAATGAAAAGGATTTGAAAACTTATTTTGTATTCGAGTATAAAACGTGTTCGATTGGAAGCAATTTATTATTCGCTTCTTGTAAATGCAATTTTTAATATGAATTGGCTAGATCATTCTATTTTCATTTTACTGCAAATCAAATGATAACAATTATCATTGTGCCAAGTGATAATAATTACCAAATGTCTTCTGCATTTTAATTAATAAAGTAATGCTAAAGGATTTTTTTAAAAATATCGTTGCTTTTACCGTTACATCTTGCACCAAATTACCATTGTTACTCTTGACGGGCAAGTTTTAAGAGCGGTAAAGGTTACTTATAGTGTGCCCCTTGCCGTGCCAAGGATGCCAAGTCGCCAATAAAGATGGCGGACACTGTAAACAAACACTTTTATGGGTTAGTGAAGGTTACGACTTTTCGAAATATAATGATGATTTTTTTTAAATCGATAAGCATTGTCTTTTTATTATTTTTATTCAGGCCCAGTGCCTTCAACAGATGCCTCCGGCATCTGTTGAAGGCACCGGGCTGAAAAAAGATCTACGACTTCGCTATGCCCTGGAGCGGGAAACTAGTAGCTTCGCTAGCACATTGAACATAAGGAATGTGCGGATAACATGAACAGTAAGTAATAAATAATTGAAAAAGACAAAGATGCAAAAAGAATGGATTTAATAGGAAATTTTAAAGACATAATGTACAAACTTGAAGTATTTAATCCAATCACCCTTCATCCATTTCTCAGGTTCGAAATGTGTTTTTCCATCCCATTCACCTGCCATCCACTCTTGAATAATTGCCGACATAATAACTAGCGAAGAAAATAAACGATAGAGCTGTGAAAGAATGACGAGAAATGCGAATAATTCTATTGCAGACGGTTTTTAAAGAAAGAAACCAGACGGCTTCGTAAAGAAATAAATCAGACGATTTTGTGAAATCGAATACAGACACTTAAAACGAGTAAAAGAATAAATATTTTATATTCGCATAAAAAATATGATTGAAATTTCTTATTAACTATGCAAAAAGTCTTAGTTGTAATACAGATCAAAAATAAAATATTTAATTGATATTATTTTATTATTTTTAATTTAAGTTTTCAGAAAAGAGTTGAAGCTCATGTACAACTCAACCATTGTAGGAAAAAGTAAACAAAACATCATTAGGGTTACTACAAGAGCTTTGTATTGGGTTGCCATACTGGCGACAAATTCGGGCGCACACTAATGACCCGTAAGAGCTATAAGTTCTGCAAAAATATTTCTGTAACTAAAACCAAGAAATCTTTAAAATGCTTCTCCACGCATATTACGAATGAATAATTAAGCTAGAAAAAAGTATTAATGCAAAGAATCTCAAATACATTCAAAATACAATTATTTGCTAAAAAATTGTGGCAATTAGTCCTGGTTTCAAGTGTCGATCATTTTCTAAAATTTGGTCATTCACAGTAACATATACATTAAAAAAAATTTGAAACTCAGGTTTGATTAGCAGTATCACAGTAATCGTAATAGGATTACTGAGTAACTTAGAGATTTTTGGATTAATTTAACGCACATATTTAGTATAAAAGCATCGTTTTTTTAAATGAACATGGTAAATAATTATAATGTTTAAATATCGCAAGTCCTTTGATTAAATATTCTTAAGTAGTCATTCATTAATTTATGTTTACCTTCTTACAATACAATTATCCAGTGTCACTTTTTCCGTATAACAATAAAACTGTGATAAGGCTCTCACTGTAGAAGTACTGGCAGAGCTTTCTCCTGAGCTCGAATTCCGGTTCAGGCAGAGTTGTTCATCTGTTCCATCAGTGAGATGTGAGAATCTGCCACCCCCCCCCCTGTAAAAAAGGGGCTGTTCAAGCGAATTTGATGCGTGAGTAAATAAGAAATACTCTTGGCCCTAGTAAACGATTCTGAAAACAAGAGACACACCCTCGGTTTAAAATCGCTGACTATGTCAGCCAGCTTGTCCATGGTAATTGGTATTAGAAAAAACAACAATTTATCACAACTAAAATGTAATCACACGAAATAGCTTTAAAAATAGAGAAAATTTTGAAATATGTTTACCAATTATTAATTAGTTTGAGAATCAGGGAAAAAAAGATTACGAATTTTAACTTTTTCTTATGTTAGATACCATAAACACATTTATATAAATTGCAACAACAGAAATCTTAATGAAATTTTAGTTACAATTTTATTACGAATTATACATTGTACAAAAATAGTTAACAATAAATTCGATTTGTCTCTCGAATAAAAAAGGCCATAAATATTTATTATGCACACCAAATAAAACTTATCACATTATATTCTTAAACAATTAATAATTAAATAAATGTAAACAATTTAAATTCAATTTAATTAAAATATTTCTCTTAAAAATGTTATTAGTATTGGAAACAATGGAAAATTTCGATTATGTCGTGCAAAACAATTCTTTGATATTTTTACCCAATTATAAAGTATTATTCGCTTATAAACATACATTATTATTCAGATTTTGAATAAAATGTATCAATTTTAAAATACCTTTATATTCTTTTCAGTTGTTGATCTATAATGCCACCATGTTGATTTTCTGAGTATCTTTCTTACTAGCAAAATAAACTCAAATCATGACAAATAGACGAGTACAGGAAATGAGGTACCTATGACCGCAGAGCGATTTCTCTTTTGTGCAACTACTTTGCTCAGTTAGGTTCAAATCAGGATTCCATCAAAGTATATTATGATCTCCAGATACCAACCAAGTATTTTCAAACTGAAAAAGGAAATAATATACGATGCCATAGGGACTGTTTTCGTGTAACCAGCCTGTGTATATAGGTTCGAATTCTATATAGCATCGACATGAAACTAATATGCTTAATTAGGTTCAAATCCAACAATCGTCAACATATGATGTGATCTCCGAACAAAACAAAACATTTTCACAACAAACAACAGCCAATCTGTGTAAATAGGTTCGAGTTTTATATAACATCAAAGGTTAAGCTGTAATTTCTTGATGTATTAAGACCTTTTGAAATGAAAAACTAGGTATGTATGTGTCATAGCAGCTATTTTTCCGCAGTCAATTTATGTTATGAGGTTCCATTCAAATACGTCATTAAAGACTATATTATGATCTCTAGATATATAAAAACCTTTTCAAGTCGAACAAATGTGAATGATCTCTTTGATATTTTTTCCTCATATTCTCCAATAAATATCTTATTCCCCTTCCTCTGCATAAAATTGTGGATTTTGTAGAAGGTTGTAAAATCCTGGCATGGAATTTATGAAAGGCAGTAATAAAATATAGATCTGTGGTCTGAATTTATGTAAAAATTTTCCTGCGTCTATTGCAAGTTAATGGTATTTTGTCGGTATTTTTACTGCATTTATTTTAAATATATGTATTTTGTTGGCATTTTTACTGCATCTATAGCAATAATATGTATTTTGCCGGTATTTTTATTGCATCTATAGCAATAATATGTATTTTTTCGATATTTTTACTACATCTAATTCAATAATATGTATTTTGTTGGCATTTTTACTGCATCTATTTCAAAAATACCTATTTTTCCGGCATTTTTACGGCATCTACAGAAATAATATGTATTCTTTTTGTCGGTCGATTAACATCAAAACTATCTACAAAACTACAGTCGTAATCGTATGATAGTAGTGCCATTGACTCAAGTCATCGCTTTTGTATGCATATGAAGGTATAGACAGAAGGACTTGATTTAAAACTTTATAAGTATTTACAAGTGGTTGTCAAAATATTGAAGACACTTCAGATTTATAACGAATCCTTTATTAGTATGGCGTAGGAAAATCTTTGACATGCAATGCAGCTTAGATTCGCTTAGGAATCGATTCATACAAATGTTAAATAATTTTTTTACAGAATATTGTACCATTCTTATTGGAGATATTGTGAAAGTTCTGATATTGGTGGAGGATACCGATTCGGTAATGAGCGCTCTGAAAAGAACTATAACAGTTTTATTATATTGATGTTGAATAACTGTGTGGACCAAGGCAGATGTCTAAATTCATCCTTGTGCTCATCAAACCATGATTGGGCAAGACTTGTTGCATGGATAGGGTACGTTATCATCCTGGAAAATTCCATTTATTGCAGGAAACAAAGTTTGCATCTTTGAATGGACTTGGTCGGCTGAAAATTCTTTACACTTATCTCCAGTGATCCTTCCTTTCAGCGTTCTGATTGGTCCAGTAGAAAAACACAAAATTGCTGTCCACATCATGACCTCCATGCTTGACAATTGGAAGGAGACAAACACGATTGTGCAGACGTGCACCCCTCCTCCAATAAAAAAAGGGACAAATTAGGAAAATCTAATATGTCAGACCTTGTTATTTTCTTCCACTCATCAACAGAACAGGTTTTGTGAATATGACACCACTGTAGATGATGTTTGCCATTAATATCTGCGACGAGTGGCTTGGGTATTGTTGCTCTGCCATAAATGTTTTGTTTATGAAGAATGTTTCATTCTTTTATTGTAAGTGTAATCACTGACACTGGATAATCCAAATGCATATTGAGCTCTGTGGTCAATTTTGCTGCAGTTGGTCGCTTTTTAGATCTTTAAATCCGCTTCAGTACCTACCGGTCTCTTCCACTGAGCTTTTTTGCCACGCTGTCTGTACGATGTTATTACTTTAGACACCTTACCTCTAGAAACTCCTAAAATTTGAGATGTTTCGGTCATACTTGCTTTAGCTAGATGATCTACAATTTGGCTCCTTTAAAAATCTAAGTCGCAGATTTTAAGCTTTTGAAAAAAAATCAAGAATCATAGAACTTCAATAAAGTTAACACATATTACCAGAATATATACTGCTATTTATTTTAAAAAACTGGTGGGGATTATTAAATTTTAATGCTAACGAAGTGCATTCAAAAATTTCACTTTTTTTAACAGGTGTTTCCATTATTTTGATAATCACTTGTATATTTTAGATTCTGAGCCTGTGCACCAAATTTTATTTACCTAGTTGTTTGCTTACATAGTTAGTTACCTTTTTACTTACCTTTACTTACCTAGTTATTGAGTTCACTTTTACTTGAACAGATAGATAGACGTTGGATCTCTAAATGGATTTCGGTCAAAATTTGATAGAAAAAATTTGGCTCCGAATTTCATGTACCAAATTTCAGTAGTCTAACGCAAATCATTTTAGAGTCACCCTATTCCGAGTCAGACATAATACCAAAAAAATTATTATTTCGGGGAGGTTCTGAAATAGGGAGATCCGTCAAAATCTCAAATTTAAATTTTTTGACGATTACAATATTTTCTCAATACGTGTATTAGAAGGTAAAATACGATATATGAACGTTTAAGTTAAATGATTAACAGGCATAGTAAATCTTTATTTCTCATGATCACACTAGAGATATTCTAAGGAAAATTGTTGCAAATTAAAAAAAAATCCATCACTAAAGTAGAGAAAAGGTATAAAAGACTTGTAGAACCATTGTAGAAAAATAAGTCGCATTACATTTGAAAACTTTGTAATTTAATGTGAAACAATGACAGGGAACAATTATAATTGACGTGTATATATATATATATATAAATATCATCATAAGACATAATTCGTCGTTCACCATAAAGGTTAATAAAGAAATTGACGTTTTTCCTTAGATATTATTAGAAACATTCCATATTCTCTGTGTTTTTAAATATATATATAAGACTCATTGTGTTGCCGGCCTAATTTATCCTCTAGTTGCTACTATTATCACATTTGAAAATTTCAATTACTGAGACGTACATTCTGATGTCATTTTACCTTCCAAAAATAAATACCTTTGTGGTCCCGTTCCAAGTACTTAAAAGATCCAATGAAATAATTGCAAAATAACCTTTCGACCACACGGTTACTTCTTACTCGAGGTTGGAATTTTTTCCACTGGTGGTAATTGTTTTTGCCTTAAAGTATAACGGTCGGAGAGAGATGAATAATAAAGGGAAAGGGTGGGGGGACCCAGCCTAAATCCTGGTTAGCTGGCGCGTGTCCACTAAACGTCTCACGTGATTTTGTTTTCATTCTCAAGGCCCATCTTTCTTAATGTTTTGTTTACATCTCTGAGAAAATATCGGCAAGAGTACGACAGACTCGAGTCGCAAGACTCTCTCGATGTTGTTTTGGAGAGACGTTACTGGGTGAAAAATCAGAGAAATCTGCGTGTTTTCCTCTGAGTATGTAATTTTCCCAATTGTGAAAGGGCACAGCGGAATAAACATGTGCGTAAATTATTACAAAGTGTTTCTCAGAACCAGATGCGTAAATAGGAATGTTTATATGTCCAAGTTTTTTTTAAATGTGTTAGTTTTCTCACAGTTGTCGTGAACCGCTAACCGTTTTAGAAACTAACGTGTTCTTATTTCAGGATCACACATCTCAAAATATTTTTCTTATGTTGTGATTTAATTTGAATTTTTATTTCCTGTTGATTTCGCTTAAGCATCTAAAAACTTATAAACATGAGAATTTTTGTTATGGAGAACAAAAATCACCGAGAATATATAACCAAGTTCTGACGAGTTGACAAAAAATGTGACGTTAAGATTACATAATATTAGACAATATTTTGATAAGTTAGAAGACGAAAAAGTCGGGTCTGGACGCATCTCGGTCCTCCATAATACTCTATTGAACATAAATCAGTAAGGAACAATAAGGGGGGGGGCGAAATAAGGGTATCGGATCTATTGTTAAGGGTATGCATTATAATCTTCTTCCGCTTTATTCTACAATTCAAATCCCCTTTCTTGCTAAATGCACTAGTCTATTTGAGGGCGAAGGTCAATTGTCACTTCATCAGAGCCTCGTATACTTTCTCATATGTTGTTGTCATGTTCCGCTGCTCAACGGAAGGGGGGGTGCAATAACTTCTCATGGTATGGGCTCCTGAGCATCCAAAGACATAAGTCTGACTTCTAGCTCACATACGTCACAAACTCCTTTTAAGGGGTGGACTTTCATTCGTGCTATTCATTCATTCATCCACAGATCGTAATTTAGATCTGGAAGAGAACAATCAAATCTGACCCAGTACCCCCAGTGGTATCACTCTCGACATGAAGGACTTTTGACCTCGACAGATTTAACGATAGCCAGCCATCACACACTCGGAGAGTCTTCGGCCGGCGAGGTTCGAACTCACAGCCTTAGTAATAAGAGCCCAAATCTCTATCAACTAGGTTGTCCCGGCCCACTTTCGTTTATATTTATATCATATGGCGGGCTTGACGTTCAGTTTCATGGTTTTGTAATAAAAATAAAATATATATTTTGTATATTTATATTTTTTTGGTTTTGCAGAATTAGTTCGAAATGTGGTAAAGATTAAAGATTTTGATGAAAAGACCAAATTTTATTTACGTAGCTTGTTGAGTTATTTCTTTCATAAACGTATAGTTGATATTTAAACCAACTAGAAATCACCTTGTCTGAAATTTGGCGTAAATTTAAAACCCAGCTTTAAAAAGTTCACATTTCAGAATCATGGACAGACATACAAACTTCTACTAGACGGATTTCATTAAAAAATTAAGGGGAATCTATGATTTTGTCATAAGAATAGAATTTTAAATTTCATCTCCCCTTTTTTTTTCTTTAGCTATCGCATTAATATTAAACTAATGGATAGATATAATTTAAAAAATCGTGTTCCCAAATCACTGCAATAACTGAATGACGAAAATCACGATAATAATACTGTCGATTAAAATACCTTCATTGTATACTTCTACATAGGAAAGTAAAATATGTATATATATTATCCCTCATATACTTTCTCTACATACTATTCATTTATTTACCTTTTGTAAAATTTGAAATAGGAAATAAAGAGAGCTGTATTTTTGTTTAAATTTCATCAATAGAAATTCTGTATTTATAGCGGGAAATAATTCTCAAGATGCGAAAATCGAATATTTTCAGTATAAATACTTAAGTGGGACATCTGTACTCTGCTATAAAGACCAAAAGACTTCAGGAAGAGATAAGTTTCTCCTTAGTACATATCTTCTGGTACTTCCGATACAACAGTTCATCCGTCGTGATTCCTAGTACATCGGTCAGCTGATTAGTGAGACATTCGATTGATAAGATAATATTCTAGAGGTCGAGAGACTGGGATGTATCGTAAATATCCTCTTAATTGTGATAACTTCAAAAGAGGTAATCTTGAGGTTTTAACTCTTGACAATCAACATGTAGCTTTCAATATCTATTTTTTGAAAAGGATGTACAGCCTATGTGAAATACAGGGAACAAAGATTTTCTTACTTAGTGATTATATTGTATTTTTATTTGTTGATTGAATTGTACTTTTATTTATTGAATGAGATTTTTTTTTATTAATTGATTGTTGTTATTGTTTTTGTGACTAATGGCACTTGCCGTGGACAAGCCCCACTGATACATCAGCAAATTTTAAGCCTAAGATATACGTCTCTTGTTTTCACAAGTAACCCCATTTAGGGCCAAGACAACGACTTAGCTACATACACGTCACAACCCTTTTTAGGGGGCGGACTACATTCATGCAAATTCATTCATACATCTCAGATCATAATTTAGATCTGGAACAGAGAACGATCACCTCTGACCCAGTACTCCCAGTGATATTACTCTCGATATGGAGGACTTTGCGACCACGAACAGATTTAACGAGCGTCAGCAGCCACATACTCGGGGAATATTTTGGCCAGTGAGCTTCGAACCCGTAAAGGAGTACGAGTCCAACCAGGCCATCCCGGCCCATTAATTGATTGTAAAACCTTGGTGTGTCGGGTTTGATTTCAAGTTGAAAACAAGGACTTGAGTTCAGTAATGTTTGTAAAAAGTAATCTTAGGACTCTGAAGGACGTGATGTCTAAAATTGTCAGTTTTTTTGCCAACTGTTTGAAAGTTTGTAGAGGAGTAGGTGGTCAGTATTTGACCCTTTTGTGGTCAATTATCTTGAAGTGAATATTAGTTTGACAGATTTGGTCAATGTAAGGATGGACATTGCTACAGTCCACAGTCAGCCTCAACAAATCCTGTCGACGCTGCTACGTTCAGCGGTGGCGGGGTGGTCGTTTGTACACAAGAAGAAGTGTAGGGTTTGATCAAAATTCAATCAATAGTTTTTTTTCTGGAAGTTTTAGTTTAGTTATATTAACAACCCGTTATAAAGCAACACTATGAATTTTTTTGATAGACCTCTTAAATTTGGAAAGCGGTCAAATGACGAGAACGAAACTTGAGCTGGTACCCCTCCCCTCTCCACACCACACCAGGGGGAAGTCGTTTGGCTATGTTAGATTGAACGTACAAATGACCCTGTAATGACTTGATCCTGGTCGATCAAATAAATGGTAGCGTGTTATACACAAAGGGTTTATTTACAGCTTTATACAGTAATACAATAAATAAAAACAAAAACACGTCCTCTAGGTTAGATACTGGAAAATATTTACAACTGGATTGTCCGTTCGGCAACTATGCCGGGGATTCACAAGCTGTCCGCGTATTCGGCTACTGCCTGTAGCTCCAGAGATCTACGGATTACTTCCGGTAGATCTTTCCAACGAACTCGAGATCACGTGGTATCTCTTCAACTTCAGCACTCCTCGCAGCTCGTCTCGTCCACCAGATCAGCTTGTTTCGTCTCTGGATGAGTTTCTCGATCGTCCCTTTTAACAGTAGCGAAGCTCCACCTCTCAGGATGATATTGGCGCGCTGAAGATGCCGATTGTCCAGTCATTCTACTCCCACTGACGCGCCATCATATCGTGGGAAGATTTCTGTGACATCCACCCCTTATCAGAACCTTCACAATACCCACTGTTCGCATCTGCATTCTTTCTTCAATGGGTTCAAGGAAACACTAATTTCTTCAACGGGTCGTAAAGAGCATATGCTGTTCATTATTGGAACATTATCCCAGCTGGGGTGGTCCATAGAAGAATTAGTCCCATCTGGTATTTCGACACGGTTTGTTGCTTTAATAGGCTGAAAAAATGTGTGTGTCTTCAGCAGGAGACAAAGTGGCGACTTCCTTACAACCCCATTACACGATTATCATAAAATGTTTATATTCAAAATTATTTGCTCTAAAGCTTTTCTAAAGGCAAATAATAATATCTTTATGATAAATATTAGTTATTTTTCTGGCAAAACATTGAATTAATATTTGAAATAAATTTTTTAGAGGTTGTTAAGTTTACATTTTTACTCATTAGAATGATTTCAAGGGAATTGTATTGATTAAGGAGTCAATACCTGCATTTAAACCTATAAAACTATCCTTTCAATCTAAGCTGTTGCATATCCTAATTAAAAGTTGAGGTAGTAATAAAAAAAAGTTAAAAGGCAGAAATTAAAAGGGGTTGTTGAACGGAATATTTCTCCTGTGGTTAGTATATTACTTGCTTCACAAACATTTCCATAGGAAGTTTGGTCATCTTGGAATCTGAAGGACAAACTGTACATTTATTTTAAACAGAAAACCCTTTAAAAAAACCTGTTTTTTGTGCTTTGTTTCCTAAAAATATAATAAATCAAAATATGTGCCTTATTTTTTTTCGAAATGCTTATAAACTCCTATGGACATTCTAGTAATATTTATAAATTAGATGCTATCTATAAATCGCGTGACATTTCATCATGGCTACGCATGATGTAAAAATAATTTGAAATGCTTCATAATACAGTTTTGTGGATCCAAATCAAACTAAGCATATACTTACTTCTTGGCTAATTGAGGCACACTAAGAATTCATTTCCCAAAATTTTAATTAAAAGTTTACCAGATTGCCAACGTTCGTTATCAATAACCTTGAAAGAATATATTATGATTGTATCATAATATTGTAACAAGCAGGCTAGCGCCACAGAAGCACGCCGAAGTTTGCTACGTTTAACGAGGCGCTTCGCGCCAGCCGGGTTGGTTGAGCAGAAGAAATAGTCTGGTAGCCGCTGGACCGTTCACGAAGTCCCACGTGCTTTTGTGCGCTCGCTCGCTCGGCTATATAAGGGACGGGTTGCCGTAGTTTCTTCTTGGAAGAGAAGAGAATCGTTGTAGCGAGCTGATTACTTCTCTCGCTTGTTATTAGTGAGCTGTGTTTACGTTTGCTGCTAACGTTGTATAATTGAGCTCGCTGTGATTTACTGTTTGCTGTGTTATATGATAGTTGTTTTGCAGTCTGTTTTTATTATGCG
Source organism: Argiope argentata (assembly GCA_026289955.1). Taxonomy (NCBI): domain Eukaryota; kingdom Metazoa; phylum Arthropoda; class Arachnida; order Araneae; family Araneidae; genus Argiope; species Argiope argentata. Next base: position 4,079,579 of record JAOUZG010019115.1, read on the forward strand.
TAAGGCTTGCATTTACGCTGTTAGGGATTGTTGACTGCTGGATTGTTTTTATCTGAAGTTTTTCTTTCTCAAGTCATCCTGTAAATAGTTGTAAATAAATTTGTTTGTGCTGTCCTCAAGTAAAGTCCATTCAATCCGAACCCGCTAAGCCAAAAACGTAACAATATATTTTTTCATAAAAGTATGTATCATTGTACCATAAAAGATATTATAAGAATATCTTTTCCATTGTATCAGTTTATTATAGTAACCTTATTTAAATAATTTTAATAAAAAAATATTGAGTACATTTTATAATAATGCTTTTTATTTTTAATTAGCTGCGTTAATACACATGTAAGATGAAGTATTAGGTATATTTTTATCTGCATGTTAATTTTGCTACAATTAATTGTTAATTTTTTAAAGACATACTAGATACTGAACTTTTACTTTGTCTCCGACTAGATATCCTAATCTGCTTTAAATTCTCTAACCCAGACAGCTCGTCGGAATTTTCTCATTAGTCGCATTCCCTTTAATCCTCAGCTCTAACTTCTTAGAAACTGGAGAAGAAAAGGGCGGAAGGAATGAAATCTTTTCCTTTTATCTCGACGCAAAAGGAATCTGATTTCGTCTTCCGCTTGCCATCAGGATCTCCTTAAGGAATGGAGGGTCTTATTTTCTTTTTTAAATAGAAACAAGTCCAGTTACCTATTTTTTTAAAGATTTCTTATTAAATATGGAGTATATGACAATTTTTATTGCAACCCTAAAAGCCATTTAACACCATTTCTTGCAGCTATCGAACATGCCAAATTTTCGGACGATTGGCACAATTTTGTCGTACTTGTTGAGTAACTGGCCACAAGTCTTAATAAAACAAATAAACATTTTATTCCTCGTGAGCAACTAAAAAAAGATGCTCAGTTTTTTTTATGGAAACGAAAGGAACCTCAGTTTTTTTTTTAATGTACAGTATTCAGAAATTTCTGATGAAAAGTTTTCATTACACGTAATATCATTTTATTTTTTTTACTACAATCAACCATGTTATTAAATTGCTTGAAAAAGACATCCTATAAGTTAAACTTTTAATTAAAATAATTAAAGTATTCTAAAAATTATAAATTGGGAATTAAAAGGGTTTTTTTTAAAAATTACTTTCCTGTATGTAAACTTATTTTTAAAATGTAATTAGTAAAAAATAATTGATTAATTGGTTAAATACCGCCTTTGACTAAGAGTTAGTTCACTGGTGATATTGTTTTTATTTAATTTAAATTGTCATTAAAACACAAATCTATGGCTCGAACATCGAGATTTTAAGTATCAAACTGTTCGACATTAAAGCTGTATTATTTTAATAATGTTATATACATTCTGAATGAGAAAGTAACTAACATCCTTTATTCTATGGTATAATATTACTTTCAAAATGCAAATTTACGATTTTACATGATTCTTCTATATTTAGCGCATTATAGCTTCATTTTTTTATAAATCAGAAAGACCACTTATAAAACACAATCTTTCTTCTTTAGCACTCAAATTTTTAGAAAATTACATGATTAAATAATTGATAAACAATGAAAACTAATAAAATTTCGAGTCAACCATAGCTAAAAATTATAAAAAATTAATTAAAAAAATTGCCAAGAATTTGAATATTTTTGCATAATTATTAAAATTTTATTATGGAAATTACAATTTTTTAAAATTTTGAAACAGTGGAAAAATGAAATTTGAGAAATAATAAATAATATATTATTTATTATTGTTATAAATAATAGTATATTAATAGCATTAGCGAGTAATAATAAATAGCATATAATGTTTTGTTTATCACCTAGTAAAAACCCCGAAATTCAACTAAATTTTTAATTAATTAAAATTTTAATTACACGCACTCATACACACTTATATTTTGTATTACAAGAGCATAAAACTTATTCAAGGCTAATTTTAAGAATTAAGAATCGCAATTGATGTAAGAAAGTTTCGCTTCTCAGTGCAGATCCAGCCTTACCATGCCAAAAATTTTCTTGCCAAAATACGTAGCAATATTTGTTGCGTGTTTTGGCAAGATTCGTAAATCATCGGAAGTGACTGTTTTAAATGATTACTTTTTATAATTAAAAATAGTATTTAAATCTTTGCTCCCACTAAATTCTTCTAAAAATATACAAAACCTAAATTGTTCGGTGATGAGATTTCTTATAATAGGGTGGTCATTTTGTTAATAATTTGAAATATTTTCAATTACAAGAAAAACAATCGAGTTTTTTAAAAGGTTTTTCTGTAAAGATCAATTGGAGAATTTGGCTATTGTTGCCTTTTTTAAGGTTAAAACATTGTAAGAAAAGTTTCAAAAGTTTAAAATTCAAAAATGAGCTTTAATTCAAACCACGAGAAAGTAATTAATCAGGCAATCACGGGATATATTATATACAAAGGCATAAAAAATCATAGTACTTTAAAAGTCGACTAAAGACCTTAATTCTTAGTCAAAGAAGTGCATATATAATGTGAAATTGAGGTAATTTAATTTCCTTAAAGCATATGGTTCAGGGTATCTTGGTAGGAAGTTAAAAATTAACATATTATTTATTAATAAATAATAAATAGCATATGAAATTCCGAACTAATTAATTTATGCATTTAAAATAATTTTAATTATTATGAAATTTTTATTGAATTGTATTAATGGAGGAAGCTATTATAACTATTATAAATATACATAGTATGTGAAATTAGGAGGCTTTCATTTCATTAAAACATATGTTTCAGAGTAGCTTGAAGGAATGTTTAAAATAAACAGAGATTAATAAATAATTTGTTTCTTAATAAATAATAAATAACATACATAATTTTCAATTAATTGATTCATGCGCATAAAAATATTTTTGATTACTATGAAATTTCTGTTGTATTGTATTAGCTGTTGAA
>JAOUZG010019115.1:4090147-4112445 GCA_026289955.1 Argiope argentata
ACACACACACACACACACACACACACACACACACACACACACACACATTTTTTTTAAAAAAAGCTTCATTTTATTAATTTTATCCATTGCAATTTCGGTTTTTACTTTGGGCGTTAATCATTTTTCTTCTTATAAATCATGTTTTTATATTAATATGTAAAAGTCACACTTAATATTTTTTTAACTATCATAACAAAGATAAATATGGAAAAAAATAAGACCAAATTTTTTGAACCAAAATATTAAGAATCAAAAATTAAAAAGAGCATTGAAGTCTACAGGCATGATTCATTGTATTTCTTTCACTTTTGATCTTGAATTTTACTTTAAACTTATTTATTATTACCATTTTAGATTAATTTTTAAAAATAATATTTTATATTTTTAAGTTTAAAATAATACCGTTTGATTTGCTTATTTTAATCAAAATTATCTTATGTCACAAAAAAATTCTAACTTAAGCTTTCTACTTTTTTTATGTAATCCCATACAGAGTTTTCTACATTTTTGTGTTCATCTCATACAGAGTTTTCTGCATTTTTCTGTATACACGATTCCGGTGTTTCTACATTTTTGATTTCATATATGAAACGAAACTAATTTATGTGACTTGATTGAAATTTTTTGTCATTCTTAACACATAGAAAAGAATTGTGAATTGAATGCATAGTTTAATTGAAGGAGAAAAAAGAACACCACCAAGAAAAAAGAAATATTTTATTTTTCTTCTTCGTCCAAATCAGACTATATAGTATATATAATTGTATATATCAGATTATGATAAAACTTTTTTTTCTGCTGGCTTCGATGCTGAGAGTAAGCGCTAGATATATAAAAATGTGTACTGGTCCAGTACAGACCTCGAAATGCAAAAGCTAAAAATATGCTCCTCTCTAATTCGGAGCTACTGCTGTAGAGGCTCCATTGGTTAGTCACATTACAGTTACAGTGAACGTTAAGGTAAGTACAACGATACAGAAGTTTTACATTACACAAGCAACGATAAAACAGTTATAATACTTTAACACCATAGATAAATACACATCCATGGAACAAAAACATATTTTAAATATACATAAATGTATTTCAAAAATATATTTTTAAATTATTATAAGTTTTAAATAATACAGTTAGTTGAATACAAGCAATACACAATATATCACTTAATAATTGAATAATATTTTTTAAAAAATGCAACAACAATGAAAAAAAAGTATTTGTGCAATGAGTTATTGCAGTTTGGATTTTTAAAAAATGTAAAATTTTGTGCAAAAAAGGATTGATTGTACAATAATTAGAGTGAAATTAATGTAATAAGGAGAAACGTGTTCTTTTATTTTTTTGCTATGGAATTTTAGATTAGAATTGAAGTTTATTAAACAATGCAATAGGTTTTAGAATAGAATTTTTTAAAAAATTACTTATTTTTTGAATAATTTAAATTTGAGGAAGACATTTCAAATGGAAGATAAAAAGGAATTGAAAATTTTGGATGCAGTACAGAAAAAAATACATTAGAAAAATAAAAACACAATTTTATCCTTTTTTTATGAATTAGCAATTTAAGAAAAAAAATTAATGAAAGATAAATAGATATCAAACTTCATATTTACAGAAATTAAATATTAAAAATCTTTCAATATTTCCATTTTTTTGAAACCAAATAAAATATATCGAATTTCACATCATTCCAGAAAAAAGACCTAAAAGTCATAAAATTAAAATTTTATTTTCTAATTATTGTACAATAATGTGCATTATATATAAAAAATCATTCTTATACATTAAAAAGATTGACAAAAATTTAAGGATTGTCACATATTTTTGTTTCATTGGCATTGAAAAAAATGAAGATAAACCACCAACAACAAAAATCCATCAATTAAATGGAAAATTAATTAATGAAAATAATTTTCTCATATAAGTACCAGTAAAAAAATTGAGTACATTTATAATGTTAATGTGTGAACTGTTTGAAACGTGAATACAATAGTTAATAAATCTTTATATTTACAATAAGTTATATAAAACGATTCCTGTCACAAAGTAAGCAATAACACAATTAGGCTTGACAGCAATCATTTTAACAACAGACAATACACAGCAGCGTCAGAAAATATCTTTTCATACATCTTCATACTAGTTTCACAATGCTACAATTCTCCTAAGCTTTTTTTATGTATGTAGAATGTATGAAAATAAATAAAAATCAATGATAATTCATAAGCTGAGAATAAATAATATAGCAATGAATCATCAGTTTTCAACAGGTTCTGATTAAAATATACATATACCACGATAAATGCAAAATTTAAAACACAAAAATTATTACTGATTAAAAAGTATTTTTTTTGTTGCCCATTGAGCAATTTCAATCAATTGCTGAAAGAGAACTAATACAGCAGCAGTTTCGATTCTATAATATTTAGAATATATGTAAATTCCTAGATAAGTACTAGATTAAACTTTAGAGATGTATTTAGTTTGTTCACAAGGATTGTAAATGCTTATGAAAGAGGTTTAATAAGACTGTCTTCCTTTTTTTTATATGAGAGATGATCTGTTATTCGTAATCTAGATTTCTAAAAGATTTATAGCTCACGAAACACTCCGAAGTTTCTATGCCACTGGATTATCACTTTCGCTCCGCATTTCCAACAACCACATGTCAGTAACGCACTCATTTACACTAAGTACAAAGGCAACCCGAGATTATCATACAAGCATTACATAAAATTGCTTAAACTAACTACAACAGTTCTGGGGAAAGATTAGGCCATTAAAATACAGTTAAACTATTACAAAAGATGGTGTGATATTTGAAGGCTTCCAAAGTAATGCATTCAGGGCCCGACTTAGCCTAAAAAACTTCTTTGGGAACACCCTATGCTTCACTACTTTAGTAATGAAGAATCTAAAAAAGCTCATTAAAGAAGGGAAAGTAAAATAAACTTAGTATTTTATTTGTGGGACCCCCTTTGAGACGGGGGCCCAGGTCAACTACCCCATATGCCCCTGCCTTAGTCAGGCCCTGAATATATTTATATAAAATTAAAATTAATACTATTGGAATAATTCAGAAATTTCCACATATTTTAAGCATTTATATGGAACTTCAAGATCATTTCTCAAGCACAACTAGTAAATTTTCAACAAATCAAATGAATGGCCTTCATGCTCTCCAAGTTTAACCTGTCTTGATTTCTTTTTTTAATTATAACAAAGCAACAAACTTTGCAATATTCTTTTGATTTGCGTTAATCAAAGCTGAAGGGTAATATATTAATTGCTGTTTTAAATTTTATAAAGAAATTTTAGAAAAATACTAGATATGTCGAAATATACTAAAATAATTGGTTTCATTACAAACCAAATCGTAGTATTTATTATTTACAAAATTAAGAAAATGTTTAATGTATGAGAATTTTCATGTAGTGAATTTTTGTTTCCAGATAAAAACTTAAAGTTACTTTGTAATACAAGAATCAATAAAAAAATATTCCGTATTTTGTTGAAATTCCTCTGCATTCTTTAGTAGACATTTACCCATACCCTGAAACATTTCTTTGTTATTCGATAATATACGTGAATTTTACATATCACCAAAATCATACAAAACCAATAGTCCAAGTCTCCATACTTTATTCGATGAAAGAATTCGTTGCTAGTTACGGATTTCTAATCAAAAGGACGATGAGAAAGAAGACATTCTTCATTGCGTCATAACTACAATGTCTACTAGTCATTGTCCTCGACAAAATTGACTTGCCTTATTTAAAGATGGAAGACGGAAATATATGCTTCTTATAATAAAGAATGCTTAGAATATCAGTAAATACCCATACAGATTCATAGATTTTTAAAAAATCATTTAAAGATATAAGGGACTTAAATAAATTTATCCGAATTATTAATGAGTAGAAAATATAAATTTCTATCAAATTGAATTTTCTAATTCATAAACCTGAGCTTTATTCAAAGAATCGCTGATAAATATTTTCAGTAAATTAAGTTAACTATACAATATTGTGAAAAATAATTTATTAATTACTATTTTTACATTATTTAAAGACACTAGAATAAAACAAAGCTGAGTTCCGATGCAAATTTAATTGTACATTCAATTTCCAGAGAACCACAAAGATATTGTACAATATAAAATGATATTATACACGATTTCCGACGTAATATAATATTGTTCATTATTGAATAATATGGCACAATATCGAATTGCTTATAATGTTACCTGCGTATGATTCTTCAAAGTTTAATTTTCTAATATTTACCTAAGAAATCTTAAAAGAATCAGCGGTATAACAATATAACTAAAAATTATTTTCAATATAGTAATAGAACTGGAGATCCTTTTTAACATTATCATCTAGTGAAGCATTTATTCCTCATACAATTATAATTTACGAGATCCATTTCATTAATTCCTATGCAATATTTTGACTATTTAATTACAAAAAATTTTAAGTTATATCATGAAACTTTTATTAGGAAAAAAATAAATTCTCCTTATCTCCATTGCAAAAGATTCTAAGGATTTCTTTGTTTGCAAAAACATGGAAACTAAGAAAGCTCTTCATTCTAATTTCGAAAACTACGGATATACGCAATATTTAATAAGTGAATTGTTTAAAGACCAGATTTACCTAGTAGCAAGCGTAAATTGTACAATATTGTCAGATATTAAATGTTATTCGAAATATTGTATAATATTGTTGAATAATATGATATATCATCGTGCAATGTTGTGCAATATTGTGCAACATTTTCTATCTGCTCAGGTGTTGCGCAATATTGTACAATATTATGCACATCCTGTAGCATAATATTGTACAATATTGTTCGATATTAGATGATATTAAACAATATTGCACTATATTTGTTTGCTACTAGGGAGGTTATTAATCTTCTTAAATTCAACAAAGACTTATTAAAAAAATTAAAATTGCGAATTTTACAAATATCACACCATAAATTGAGTGCACCATAAGTGGATAAAACTAATAATCATTTAAAACAACAAGAATTTTGAAGATATAAGTACATAGTTTCCAATTCATTGAAGGCAAAATATATTCTAAGTTCCTGGCATCAAAAAACGAAATACACATTTACTTTGAACACTCCCTATTTGAGAAAATAAGTACCGATCGCATTTTGGTCCCCCAAAAGCTTTAGACGCATTTAAGCAAATAGGTTCGCAAGATATGTAGCATTCCTTTAGGAAAATATATCACAAAGTGCAGAGGGGATCAATAATAATTATCAGACTATAAAGAAAATAATCAATTTTTACTAAAACAAGGTATTCCACTAAACTAGAAAACTAATTTTATTGATGTCGTACTTATGCACAATAGTAAATTTTATAAATATAAACGTAAACATAACAAAATTTGAAATACATATAGAAATAAAATATTTAAATTAAATAAAGTTCACACCAGTTTTGAATCAAGCGAGGGCTGTAAAAAAGTATCCATCCTTTGGACAGGAAAATATATACTTACTTGGCCAAATGGATACGCTAATCAGCTTCAAAGTAAGCCCTTTGTAACTTCACACACTTAGCCCATCGATTCGATTCTTTCATTGCCGAAGACACCCCTAGTAAGCTTTTTTTGGATTGGTGTTTATCTCCGTTGTCGTGAACATTTTTGAATCGGTTAAACAACTTCTTTATTTGTATTATCCCCATACCCAGGCAGCACATCCTGTAGCCTAATATTGTACAATATTGTACGATATTATATGATATCAAACAATATTCCACAATATTAGGAATATTGATCAATATTGTACAATATTTGTGTGCTACTAGGGGTAGCATCGTCTTCAAACACTTGAGAGAAATTACGAATTTTTTTTCTCTTGGCTTTTGATAAAATTTGATGCACTATCTATGTTTAACTTTTTCTGTAATTTTGAAATGACAGTTCCTTATTCCTCAGCCAGCAGTCAGCGACAGTCGAATATGGAGATAAAATTCCAGCATATGCATTAAGTTGACTTCTTCCAATGTGTACAGTGGCGTCGTACCAGCATCATTACTGTATTCAGGAAAAAATCAAGGTCGAATACTTTTTTGACAGCCCTCGTATATACCAAACAGAACTATAAATAATTCATTAAAACAAAATTGAAGGTTTTAGATTTTTTTGAAGTAAATATCTGTAATAATATCACTAGATGAATGGAGTCAGATGTTTCGATTTATTCAACTTTATTATTTTAAATTTGATAAGATAAATACAAATAAGATTGAAAAATAACTTATAAAAGCTTAACCAGATTGTAATTCAAAAATGAACTTCTCTTTTTTCTAAACTAATTCCTATTCAAACGTTTAGATAATTTTCAGACTTTTGGTGACAATTATTATTCCTATTTCTTTACTACAAACTCGGCCAAAATAAAATTAAAAAGCATTGAATTTCAAAATATGATGTACTGATGTACACCATTTGAATAAAAATTATCCATTTTAAAAATAATATTCTAAAGAATAATATTAAAAAAGAAAATTCAGAAATCAGAGAACATTTAGACATGCCCTTTAACGAGAAAAAATCAATTGAATATTTCTGTTTTTAACCTTTAGAACTGTACTATATATTTCTAAAAAAATAAACTTTACATTTTGCAATAATTATAGCATTAAAAACATCATGTAAGAAACAATATAGAAAATTAATGAATATTTAAAAAATTCGAAGGATTTAATTATATTCAAAAATAAGAAGATATAATTTATTTCCAAATTTAAAAAAAAATTGTAATTTATTTATAAAATAACATTGAAAGTTTGGAAACTTATAAGAAAAAAAAACTGCATAACTTGTTAAATACTATAGGTATCATAAAGTACATTACAAAAAGAATTTTCTCACCGAAAATTGAAATCTATGCATGAAAATCAGAGAATTTGAAAAAGCCCAAAAACTACCTTAAATCACAAATTAATATCACCATCAGAACCACGACTGAGTAAGAAAAGAACTGGAAATTTTATTTATGCGAAAGCATCAATAATAACAATACCTATACATAAATATAAAAGCAATAATTAATTTTTATAGATACGGATGAGCAATTATCTTTCTTCAATTTAAATGAGATACAACAATTTTTCTTGATTCTTAAATTGATGTTATAGTTTTGAATTATTCAATGGAATAGTTAAAATTCATCACTAATCGCTGAAACAAATGCTTTGTGTTAATTTAATTCAGAATCAGAAGCGGATATCGATATTTTAAGGGTCTCAGACGGTGTAAATTATGGAACGCACCTTTCCAGAGCTGAATTATGGTCAATTGAATTTTACATTTTTAGTTGAAATAACGTGTAAACGATTTATTTAAATAATTTTAAGATAATATATATGATTTTATTTGCTTTTTCACTATGAGAAAAAGAATCAAAGTAACAAAATTTTTAAAAGAATTTATCAGAATTATTTGTTCATGATTTCCTCACAAAAACATTTCTTATTATGATAAATACATGGAAATAAGAAACTTCACATAAATATTATATTAAATTATAATTTTACAGAACTTGTCCAATAGAATATAACGTTCCTATTATTTTTTATGCGATAGGAATATAATGTGAGAATATACATATAGGTTAATAATGTGAAAAGAACAAATTCTTTTTTAAAAAATATAATGCAGAATTTATATTCTTACACACTTATTTATTTTTTTAACTAGATTAATATCTATTGCTACGAATTTCTTCAGACCAGGGGGGCAGAAATCCACCAAAACTCTTATCTGAAAGCTTATTTATCTAAACAAGCTATTCGCGAGAAAAGAAAAGAAGAAAAAAAAGGAAAAAAAGCAAAATAAAGATAAATTGTTAAACCTTTTTTTGAACATATATTTGTAATCACAAAAACCGGTCATGTATCTAATCAAAAGAAAGAAATTAATAAATTATTAGAAGAAAAAAATTATTCTAATTAGTATCTAAAACTCATTAAAATATTTCTCGCTTCACATGATTAACAGAATTTGGGTTCTATTAAAAAACTGCAATAATTACATATTATTAAAGTTTTGTAAAAATCTTTTTGTTTGTACAAACTGTGGTAATTATGAATATTTAAAACCCATGTCATTATTATATTAATAGAATAAAATATATTCTTCAATAGTTTTCTAGTAGGGAATACCTTTTATACAAGGGGGAAAAACAAGATTATGAATATAAGATATTTAAACAGATTTTAAAGTAAAGCAATTGAAATTTTTTTTACTTAAACATTTTAAATACTTTACATGAGTCGTTTACACCAATACAGATAAGCAAACAAACTTTGAAAAGGCTGTCACTTCAAAATTTGTCATAAAAATTTCTAACAAAATTGAAACTTCTGTTGGATTCCTTTCATATTGAGTGCAATATAAATACATAATTTGGGAGAAGAGAATTAAACTTTTTGAACATTCATCAAGGTTTACACCAACTCTGCATTGTCCAATTTTTTTCAAACCATACACGATAGTTATAAAATGTTTTTTTACAACGATTCTTCATTTTTTAAGGTTAAAATTTGAAAAATTCAGATAAGTCCACTGAATCGATCACAAATATAGAGTCTAGACGAGATGTCTTTAACTTAAAAACTTGTTAATATGCGCATATATTTTAGGTCATTCTTATTTCTGAAGGTATTCTGATAGGGAGAGAGTTGAGATTTTTTATGATAAACTAAGCTTTTAAAACTTGGTGGTCAGTTTTTTTTGACTATCACTACAATTATTCTGATCTCATTCTCATTCTAGTATTCGATCTCATTCTGAATCTATTCAAATAAACGTAAGAAACATAGAGAATCGAATTTAGATGAGCCATTTTGTTGTCTCGAAATTTTTTATTTGAATCTTTAAATCAAAAGAATGAGACAGATCCAATCATAGCGATTACATATAAAGGTTCATACATTCCAAATCACTAGGAACGGTTCAAAATTTTCGGAACGTTTTCTTCAATGAAAGAAAAAAATATTTCAAAAGCTTAATAAGGTACGTCATATAAAAGAATCAAATATAGTCAAATAATAACAAAGCTTTTTTGATTATAATTATCAGACTTGCTATTTGCTACGTTTGCAATTTTATAAACATAATGATAGAAAATTTAGATAGCATATCTTAATATTTTCTTAATTAAAAAATTAATATTGCGTGAGAAATTAGAAAAATGTATCTCGCATGTGCAAAAAAGTCAATATTTAGTAATTTTAACATTTTTGCTTCTTTAAGATCAACTTGTTTACTGATACCTGTCAATTAAAAAAATTCCGTTTTTTGATTTAATTATTTTTATCATCTACATATTTTTTTCGTTTTCATATTATCAAATATTCAATTTGTTTATTTTCAAATATGCATGGATAATTTGCAGTTAAAATCATTGCTATTTTGTAAGCATTCTCTCCCATTTAAAGCACCAATGATGTAAAAAAAATGTTTTCCTTTCGTTTCTGTTAAATGAAAAAAAAAATCGATGGTTTTAAAGCAAATCAGTTAAAACAAAACTCATACATTTCTTCCAACTATTTCCAAAGAATTTACTGAAGCGAAAACTGGTAAAAAGAAAAAAAAAGAATATACATTATTTTAAACATACTCTATAAATTAAATAAAAAAAGGTTAATTAAGCATTGACCCTTTTAGTTAATATCACAAACTTCACGTTTAGAAATTGAAGTAGATTTCCATTTTGAACCACAGAATGATTATAAAATATCAATATACCTAATTAAGAGATCATATTTCATAGTTATCTTTTTCATTCCATACATTACTAAGAGTTGTAGTTTTCGGTGCTTACTTTTTTATGCTTACATTAATTTAAGGAGGCTCTGCAAATACATAACTTTAGTGTATATTATACTGGATAAAAATCTATCGTTATTCTAATTTTCTATTTACAAAAAACAAAATTATAACTGCTAGTAACAACTATCATTCAAGAAATGAATAAATAGAAAGTTAATTAAATATTTTTCACTGAGTAATATCATTGATATAAACGACTCATGAATATCAAATTCAAAGACAAGCAATCAATTTACATACATATATTTAAATACAGAATATTCAAAATACAAAAACAAATCACATTTGTATTTTTAAGTAGATATATTAATACCTGATGACCTTAGAGGTAATCACAAGTTTTAAGGCTTAGCATTCTATCAAAGACCCAAATCATGGCAAGATACAATTCTTATTATATTTCAATATATTATTGAAAAAATGATTATATAACTCAATTTTGAAACCACTGAAAATAATTAATCCTTTTAAATTTTATAAATTATATAGCATTCGTAAGTTAAATTAAATACAATAACTTTTTTAAATGCTTTCAATTTTTATTGCATATTTAGCATTAAAAATAAAATAAAGTACTTTAAATTATTCTAATGTTTATATAAGCAATAAATAAGTTTGTAATGTTTTAATAGCAGAGGATACTTCTTTATTCTTCATTTTTAGAATCATAAATGATATATTTTGAGATATTTATGCAATTTCATTTCCCTAAATTACAATAAAAATTAATTTATTATTATTAATTTGTATAAGTGAAAATGTATATGAAACCTTAAAATAAACTCCAAATCTTTCCTGCTAGAAAATAATAAATTGATTAAGTTAAGAAGAGAAAAAAATCTTTCCACTCAAATAGATTGAGCATCTAGTAAGTACATTATAAACAAAAGCTAAATAATAAATGCATTACATTTTAGAATACTGTGAGTATAATTCTTAAATGTAATTTTTAATGAAGTTATAAATGCAACACAATTTAGAATATTGTGCATATAATTCTTGAATGTAATTTTTGATATGTTTTTATACAAAAAAATGAAATGTATTTTTAAAAAATTTGATAACAAAACAAGATGTTCATTTTAATAAATCAAACCTTTTATTTTTTTACTAATCTATTGAATGATTAGAATATTTTTAAATTAGCAATGTTAATAAATATAATTATTAATATAAATATTGAATTTAAAAATTAATTCCATATTAATTATACAGTTTCTAACACATAGGAATTTTACATACGATATATCTTTAGAAATCCACAACAATCCAGCTCAGACTTTCATAAAATTCCTCAATTTTTGTAATATTTTAACATTTTGCTAAACATTAACAACATTCCATAATTTAAATCACAAACACCCATTCTTTCCACATACTCAGACGATTTCCTGCTGTGATAAACCACAACCGCAGAACTACACATCAGTTTTTAGTTCTGCATAATTTTCCATACCGCAAGAAAAACAACGATGTTCTCCAAAAAAGCTTCGATAAAAAACAGTAGCATTAAAGAACACGTCCAAGATTTGTCTTAAACTACTCTAATTGATTTAAACTTTTGCGATGGGATAGAATTTTTTTTAGTACGTTAGAATTCGAATAATTTGTATACAGTTGCATAGAAGAGTTAATTGTACATTTGGTAGTAACTTTAAGAATATAAAGGTGTCAGTTATTGTAAACATCCAGCTAGGTTTCAACATTGAGATAAAGCTGATTATCATAACAGTTTCGCAAATCACACAATTTCAAAAGATTCTTCGAATACTCGAACCGAATTTGCTCATTTCAACAAATTATTTAGCTAAATTTTGAAAATTAAACTAATTTGAATAATCGTAACAGTTTCAAAAGACAAAAACTTTTTAAATGTATGTCGATATAAAGAGCTCCAATAATATTTTTTTACGAGCAAACGATTTTTTTTCTCAATAAACTACTACATAAGTTAATTAAAATATTCATCAGTTTTTTTAGATAAGCTATTTGAAAAATCGTCTGCGCTTTTTTTTTTTGTAAATAAGCCGTTCTTCTCTTTCTTTTCTAATGGGTAATTAAAGACCTAAGAGAGTTGTGATGATACTTTTCGGGGTGAAACTGCATTCCTCTAGTCCATCGAATCCTTCGGAGAACATTCTCGGCACAGGCGTATTCTGGATTTTATCACTCCCTTTGTACAGAAAGCTAGTGGGAGCATGTTGGTTATCTTCGGGGCTCTTTAATGGGAAGATGTAATTGAAGAGGATCTCTTAGGCGGCGTAAATCTTCCTCCACCTGCGCTATGCTGTCCTTAAGGTTATTGTAGCGTTGTACGTCCAGTCCCGATTTGCGGGCGAATTTGTGAAATCCGAATAGAGTTTGGCGATCATTTACGTCAGGAAGTACGTATTCCTAAGTGGAGATGAAAGGTAAATCAGTATAATAGAATACATTATTAGTACAATTTTTTAACAATGGTTATTAATGATTGATGTTTCGTGATATAAGGCTATGTAAAAAAGTTTTTCTTTTATATTATAATCGTTTTTAACTATTTCTTTCTTTATAAAAATATCATTGTATTAAAAAAAAAGGTATGATAAAGGCTAAAGACATGATATACATTTAATTTCGGAATTTATATGATTCGATTATAATTAATGAAGATGTTTTCTAACTTTGTACTAAACGTCGAAGAATTACTTAGTTTATTCTTTTTTTTAACATTTCGTACATTAGATACTTAAAGAATGGTGCATTTAATGCAAAAACAAACTAAAACACTTAGAATAACATCTATATGTATTTTTTTTTCTCCATAAATCTTTTAAAAAAGATTAAATTCGCCAGAATTTTACTAAATCATTGTTATTGTAGAGGATATTGTAACAAAGCTTTTGTTCACTTTTGTCCTGTATCAGAGTAGTATAATTAAGAAAATAAATATTAAAATAAATGAGATTTCTGAAATATTACCGAAAAAAAATTCGCTGTATCCTGTATGAATTCTGATTAAAAAAACAATAAAATATTCTCTCAATGTAGGAAATTTTGTTTAAAATTTGTGAATAGTGTGATTAAATAGTGTGAAATATTTAAAGTCACCCCATATAGAATATAGCAAATTTATCTTTGAATTAATTATTATAGACGTAATTCTCAGTTCTCACAATTTTTTCTTGATTACTTGAAAAAAATATATAATAATATTGCGGTTTATATGAAGTAATTTATGAAAAAGAGTGATACAAATGGTTCTATTTGAATTTATTTCTAACAGGTTAAATTTATATGCATATTTACTGTTAATATGTATCCATTTCTAAAAGATAAAATCTCACCAAAAAATTTCCACCGCCAAATAACAGTCATTGGCTTATGTAATTTGTTTTATTCTTGTGCTTACTTTATAATACAAAAGCTTACTCCAATTTTGCAATTGTCAGGTTTTTATCTTTTTAAGTTTTTATCTAATTTAAACAACACATAATAAGCATAATAATATTTATATTAACAAAATTGTCGTGCATAATGTACATGATATATTCTTGGGTTGTTATGTTGTTGTTGTGACTAATGGCACTTGCCATGGACTAGCCCCGCTGATACATAAGCAGATTTTAAGCCGGAGATATACGGCTCTTGTTTTTACAAGTACCGCCATCTAGGGCCAAGAGTACGACTTATCTACATACACGTCACAACTCTTTTTTAGGGGGCGGACTACATTCATGCAAATTCATACATACATCTCAGATCGTAATTTAGACCTGGAACAGAGAACGATCACCTGTGACCAACCTTCCCCAGTGATATTACTATCGATATGGAGGACTTTACGACCACGAACAGATTTAACGAGCGCCAATCGCCATGCACTCGGGGGGTCTTTTGGCCGGTGAGCTTCGAACCCGTAACCTAAGGAGTGCGAGTCCAACGCTCTACCAACCAGGCCATCCCGGCAAAGATTCCGGGTTGTTATTCTACGGTTTAACCATATACACTGAAGTTACAAAAGTCATGGGATGACTGTTAATATCGTGTCGGTCCTCCTTTTACTCAGCGAAGTGCAACAACTCGACGTGTCATGGAGTCCACAAGTTCACATATTCCTCTGCAGGAATATTGAGCCATGCTGTCCGTATAGACGTCCATAATTGTGAAAGTGTGGATAGTGCAGGAGATTGGGCACGAACGGACCTTTCGATGATGTCCCATAAATGCTCGATGGGATTCCTATCCGGCGATCTAGAAGGCCAGATCATGCTCTGTAATTGTCCAGAATGTTCTTCAAACCAATCGCGAACAGTTCTGGCCCGGTGAAATGGCGCATTGCCATCCATAAAAATCCCATCATTGTGTGGGTACGTGAAGTCCATGAAGGGCTGTAAGTGATCTGCAAGCACCTGAACATAACCATTTCCAGTCAATAATCGGTTCAGTTGCACCAGAGGACCGAGTCCATGCCGTGTAAAAACAGCCCACACCATTATGCAGCCACCACCAGCTTGAACAGTGCCTTGCTGACAGTTTGGGTTCATGGCTTCGTGGGGTCTGCGCCACACTCGAACTCTACCATCAGCTCGTAACAACTGAAATAGTGACTCATTTCACCCCGCCATGGTTTTCCACTTGTCTAGGGACCAGTCGATATGCTCACGAGCCCAGGAGAGTCGCTGCAGGCGATGTCGTGCTGTCAGTAAAGGCACTCGAGTCGGCCTTCTGCTGTCATAGCCCAAGGAAGACAAATTTTGCCGCACAGTCCTATTGGACACGTCCCTCGTACGTCCCACATTGATTCCTGCAGTTATTTGACGAAGTGTTGCGTGTCTATTAACATTGACCATTCTACACAGACGTCGGCGGTCTCGGTCGTTAAGTGCAGGTGATCGCCCACTGCGCTGTCCATGATGGGATGGGATGCCTGAAATTTCATACTCTCGGCACACTCTTGATACTGTGGATCTCGGAATATTGAATTCACTTACGATATCTGCAATGGAATGACCCATGCGTCTAGCTCCAACTAACAGTTCACGTTCAAAGTCTGTTAATTCTCGTCGTACCGCCATAAATCACGAAAAACCTGTTTACATGAAGAACTTGAACACAAATGAAATCTCTGGAAAACGAACTGCGCATTTATACTTTTTCGCTGCGATACTACTGCCATCTGTATATTTGCATATTGCTATCCCATGACTTTTGTCACTTCAGTGTATGTCAAACTGCCTATAAACTGTATTAACACTAGAAGTGAAATAATTGAAAAATTTCAAAATAATAAATATATTCATGCATTAATAAATATGTATGTATTCATGAAATATATATATGCAATAATAAATATGTTAAATAAATATGTACAAATTAATCATAAATATTACTTGGTCGTAAGCAATAATGAAAAATGAATTTTTACGAATTTGAAAATTAAAAGTAGGAGCGGACAATTACCTGGCGTGTAAGTACAAAGTAGGCATACATGGCTATCGTGGTCCCGTATGTAATGAAGTAGGTAACGGGTTCCATAATGTCCCACGAATACTCCCACCAGGTCAAGCGGGCCAGAACGCCGAACTGCGCGCCCATCAGCGCCAGGCCCAGCCACGACAAGGCAGTGGATCTCCGCTGGGCCTTATTTAGCAACTCTTCTTTTCTCTGACAACAGATAAGCGAGCACAAATGGTGAAGAAAAGGACTAATGCATTAACAAATTTAAGTAAATGAAAGCATACTTTTGTTCAAAATTATTTTTTTAGAAATATCACAATCTTTATAATATAATAAACAAATTCTTCACTACAGATATTATTAACATATAATGATATTTTATAAAGATATTACTTTGTCCGGGAACTAAGCCATCTGGTAGATATGAATGACCGAATTACAATGGTAGCAATACGATACAATGTTATTAATCGTTATAAAGTAGTCATTAACAGCCAAAGCACCAACCTCTCCCGTAGTAAGAACATCCCATTATTACCCCAAAACATCTTGCCAAATTATTTAATGAGATTTTATAAATATGTCATAACGCCTTGGAGCTAAGACATATGGTGAATATGAGTAATAGAGTTTCAGTACTAGCAAAACGTTACACAATAATAGCACTCGTAATAAAATGGCCATCATTGGCTAATGTACCAAACTTTAACATAGTTAGAATGCCCCATCATTGGCTAATGTACCAATCTTTAACATAGAATGCCCCATCATTGGCTAATGCACCAATCTTTAACATAGAATGCCCCATCATTGGCTAATGTACCAATCTTTAACATAGAACGCTCCATCATTATTTAATGTACCAATTCTTAATATAGTTAGAATTATCCATCATTGGCTAATGTACCAATCCTTATCAAAGTAAGGATATCCCATCAATGAAGATGAAGCAAACTATCATTGCTGTACTAAGTGAAAGAAGAACTGAGCTATTGAATAAAGCTACTTTTTGTTATAATATTGTTACAAGTGGGCGAGCGGCACAAAAACTCGCCAAAGTTGGCGACGTTTGGCGAGGAGCCTCTCGCCAGCTTGATTGGTTTGGCGAAAGGAATAGTCTAGTAGCCGCTGGATTGCGCGCGTTGTTTTGAGAATTTTCACGAGATTCGTTGCACGCGCTTCTTCGGTTATATAAGGACGAGTAGCCAGAGTGAGTTAGTTAGTTGTAAGCTGGGGCTAGTTCTTTTTTCTATTTTTATAAATGACATACCGAAACAATTTAATACCCTACTATGCCTGTACGCTGATGATACTGCAATACTAGCGCACAATAAAAATCCAATTTACATTACAATAGCTCTGAATAGACATATTAAATCTCTTGAGGACTGGTTCACCAAATGGAAAATCGTAATTAATGCCTCAAAAACTGAAGCCATTTATTTTAGTAGATATAAAGCTAAGAAATTCAGCCCCCTTCAAATTAAAAATCAAACTATCCCGTGGTTTAAGGAATGTAAATATTTAAGAGTCATTTTAGACAGTAAATTAACTTGGAAGCCCCACTTTAATTATCTAATCAACAAGTTTCGAGATCTAACTCGTAAATTATATCCCTTCATCTCTCGAGACTCCAAAATGACTAGGAAAAATAAAATACTTATTTACACCACCTATTTGCGTCCAGTAATTACATATGCTTGCCCAGTGTGGGGTTATGCGCCTAAATCAAACCTAAAGTTAGTTGAAAGACTGCAAACCATGTTTCTCCGAAACATCTGCAAAATGCAATGGTATATGCCAAGCAAAAACATGTACATTGCATTAGATCATCCCCCAAGGAAAAAATTTATTAAAAAACTTGCGGAAATTTTTTTTGTTGACCTAGAAAAAAGTAAAAACGAAGCCATCCTAAATATCTCCAGATACACGCCGAACCTTAAAATCAGAAGACCCAGAAATATCTTACTTTAACTTTACTTCATTACCAAATTATTCTAACTTAACTTAATTTTTTTTCTTCTCATATCTAAAACTTAACTTCATGATGACAACGTTCCCTCCTTCAGTTCTAAGTCTAAAGTTCCCACAAGGTGCATAACTCCACGCTCACCACCCCTAAATAGCCAATCAAAACCCGTCCTGACTCTCGCCACCTCACTCACCCCTACTCTCCAACAGCTACTATAAAAGTTCCTCCAGCATTTTTCCAGTCCACTTCGAAGATGACCACGGCAGTAAATGATCGCAACGAGGAAGCACTGCAGCCATGACCGGGGATAAGCCCCTGCCGGGGATAGGTGCCCCAAGAAATTAACCACCGTAGTGAGTTAGTTAGTTGAGAGCTTGCTCTGAAATAAAAAGCGTCTCGCTGGAGTAGAGGATTTGTTATTAGTGAGCTGTGTTTGCTTTTGCTGCTAACGCTGTGTTATTGAGCTCGCTGTGATTTACTGTTGCTGTGCTATACTATAGCTGTTTTTCAAACTGTGTTTATTGTGCGTAAGACTTGCATTTACGCTGTAAGTGACTGATTATTGCTGGATTGTGTTTATCTGAAATTGTTACTCTATCAATTATCCTATACATAACTGTAAATAGCTGTAAATAAATTTGTTTGCGGTGTCCTCAAATAAAGTCCATTCAATCCGAACCCGCTACGCTAAAATCGCAACAACTGGTGTCAGGAGTGGGGTTGAATGGTGAAAACTAGAGAGATGGAGGAAGCAGAGAAAACAAGGGCAAGAGAAAATAGAACAAGGTAAAGCAATTATTGTTGAAGCAATCAACACTAAAGTGGATGCAATTGGCGGAAAAGGTTCAAGAGAACGATACGGAGATTCGTAGTATTCAGCAGAATTGTGAGCAGAATGTTGAAAAACTCCGTAGTTTTGACGAGAAGTTTGAAAAAGTGGACGGAAGATTGAACAACTTTGAACAGGAAACGGAGAGGAAAGTTGAAGAAAAATTGAAGAAAATGGAAGGTGTACTAGTAAAACCTGAAAAACAATCTCCGAATGTTCGAGAACCTGACATAGCCCAACCTGTGCCTATTATTCCCAAAGCAAGCATTCAAGTGTCCACTTACGACGGAAAAACATCTTGGCAAGTCTACAAGACTCAATTCTCCATCGTCGCAGAAGCCAATGGTTGGGATTCAGTCACGAAGGCTCATCAACTGGCTGCATCATTACGGGCTGAAGCTGCTGATATTTTGAGAACTATTCCCGAAGATCAACGTCTGGAATTTGAAGCTCTTTCAAACGCTCTGGAGTTGCGCTTCAGAGAAAAATGCCTCAAGGACTATAGCCGTCTGCAATTACAGACTCGACAACAACGATCAAATGAAAGCCTGCAAGAGCTTGCAGCAGATGTAGAGAGGCTCTCCCATCTTGCCTTCTCCGACTGTCCAGCCGAGGTACAGGAAACACTGGCCCTTCAGTATTTCATAGACGGTGTGAGGGATCCAGAGATACAAAAGTCCCTGCGAATGGCTGAATTGAAAGATTTGAAATCAGCTTTGGTTTATTCAATGAAATTTGAAGCCGCTCACAGCAAGCTGCACGGAGGGATCGCCACTCAGTAAGAGGTGCTACGGTTCACGATGCATCGGATCCTTTGCTGCAAAATCTATTCGAAATGATGAAAACAATTTTCCAGTTTATCCAGTTGAAAGGCCCAACAAACATGGCCAGAGAACTGTTATATGCTAGAAATGCGGAGACGAGGACCATGTTCAAAGGAATTGTCCAGTCCGCTTAGATAAACGAGTTAAAGACTCTTCTAGAAGCAACCAGGAAAACCATTTTAGAGTTTTACAGATATCTTCCAGAGGCGGCGGCGAAAATGGTGTATTTGTTGAAGCCTTCGTCAACGGAATTCCCTGCCGAATGTTCGTTGACACAGGAGCTAACGTGACCATCATGCGTAGAGATGTTGCAGAACAACTCGGAAGGAAAATTCTCTGGACACCGTCCAGCGTCACACTCGAAACGGTCACTGGTGACAGAATCCCAATTATAGGGAAAATGAATATTGAAATTAGATTTGGGAATGCTACTTATGACCATGCCGTCTACGTAGCGGAAATTACAGATGATTTCATACTTGGTATGGACTTTCCGAAGAAGTATGATTTTTAATCGATTTGAAAAATAATTCCCTGCACTCCACATCAGAAGTCGTGACTCTTTTCCATCTGGGATCTGGAAGAGGAAATGGAGACGCCTTGTCAAGAAAACCCTGCTCCGAGGGTTGCCGCTATTGCTCCTCTGCTGAGAAGAAATATGGGATTGTTACACCAACTGTACGCCAAATCGCAGGAGCCGTCCAACCTCAATCTGATCCCTGGAGTGATGAAGAGGTTCGCAAAGAACAAATAAATGATCCGGACATTAAACCGATTATAGAATTCATGCAATCAAACAATTCAAGACCTGAATGGCAGGGCATTTCAAGCCTCAGTACTGGAACTAAACGTTATTGGGCTCTCTGGAATTCACTTGAAATTAGAAACGGCATATTGTATAGAAAATGGGAGTCCGAAGATGGGAAGTCAGTTAAGTGGCAACTTGTACTTCCCCGATCAAGGATAAACCAAGTTCTGAAGGAGTTACACAGCAGTCCTGCAGGCAGTCACTTCGGAGTCTTGAAGACAACTCGTAAAGTCCGGGAGCGTTTCTTTTGGAACAACATGAAAGATGATGTTCAAGAATGGTGTAGGACATGTGATGACTGTAACGCCCGTAAAGGACCAAAAACACGCAGTCGTGGTAAGTTACAGCGGTATAATGAAGGTGCACCATTTGAGAGACTCGCCTCGGACATCTTGGGACCTCTTCATCGGACGGACAATGGAAATAAAAAAGAACTTCGACTGCCCTGTGATCTTCTGTTCGGGTGTTCACCGGATACGCCTTCTTCGCCTGTGGATTATGTTCAAGACCTCCAGGCCCGTTTAGAAGACGTACACAGGTTTGCCCGAGATCGGATCAACAAAGCGACGAAGAAGATGAAGACCAGGTACGACACTAAAGCCACCGGACATGAATTCAAGGAAGGTGACAAGGTATGGTTCTGGAACCCGATTCGACGAAAGAGACTCTCTCCGAAGCTTCAGTCTTCCTGGGAAGGCCCTTATACAGTCCTGAAAAAAAATGAATGACGTCGTGGTTCGAATAAGGAAGTCACCGAAATCAAAACCAAGAGTAGTACATTACGACCGGCTAGCCTCGTTTTATGGTAACTTGTCCAACACTTAGTTGAAACCATGGTTTTCTCATTTATGTAAATATGACCTGTATATTTGTAAATAGTGTTCCTTATGTTAATTGTTTTTCAATGTTCATGTATGAAACTGAATGTCTATGTAATTGTAACTACTGAGTGTCTTCTGCTCGGGGTCTGTACTGCCCGGGACGTGCAGTCCTTGAGGAGGGGGCAATGTTACAAGCGGGCCAGCGGCACAAAAACTCGCCAAGTTGGCGACGTTTCGCGTGGAGCTTAGTGCTAGCTTCATTGGTTTGGCAAAAGGAATAGTCTAGTAGCCGCTGGATTTTGCGCGTTGTTTTGAGAATTTTCATAAGATTCGTTGCACGCGCTTCTTCGGCTATATAAGGACGAGTAGCCATTGAGAGCTTGCTCTGAAATAAAAAGCGTCTCGCTGGAGTAGAGGATTTGTTATTAGTGAGCTGTGTTTGCGTTTGCTGCTAACGCTGGGTTATTGAGTTCGTTGTGATTTACTGTTGCTGTGCTATACTATAGCTGTTTTTCAAACTGTGTTTATTGTGCGTAAGACTTGCATTTACGCTGTAAGTGACTGATTATTGCTGGATTGTGTTTATCTGAAATTGTTACTCTATCAATTATCCTGTACATAACTGTAAATAGCTGTAAATAAATTTGTTTGCGGTGTCCTCAAATAAAGTCCATTCAATCCGAACCCGCTACGCTAAAAACATAACAATATATTTAGTGTCACACCTCTTTTTATGGTGAATGTATTATAGAGAACTACATAAATCAGTTACGCCAGCTATGTTAGTGTGCTTTAAAACATTTTTTTTAAATCTAGAATTATCAGATTTATAAATATGATTGATGCTTAAACACAGTAAACGCCGCTGTAGAGATAATTTTTGTTCCAAAAGAAAGTGAACTGTATATCCAAATGGTCGGTGGAATTGAAAGGTTTCAAAAATACTTCAGGAAATTTTGTAGGAATAACAAGAAGCTAGAAACGAAACTTAAACCATACTGTACCATTTATATAATTCACCATTTTAAATAGAAAAATAGATTCAATGGACAAAAATAAAAAAGTAAAAACCTATTTAATTTGTAAATTTTTATATAAAAACGTATCTACACTAAAATAGTTTTGGAATCATCATCAAAAGTAAAATGGAAAAATCCTTTATATGCATAAAATTAATCGTTTATATAATAATAATTCACACTACATTTCAGGAATGTAGTGTGAAATTTTGTAAGAATACCAAGACACACACACACACACACACACACACACACACACACACATACACACACACACACACACACACACACACACACACACACACACACACAAACTCAAACTACACAGCACCATCTATATTATTTTCCCTTTTAAATTAAAAAAAAGATTCAATGAACAAAACAGAAAAGTACATACCTATTTAATTTGTAATTTTTTTAAATAAAAATGTATCCAAACTAAGATATTTGTGGAATGATAAACATAAAAGGTGGACAAATTGTTTATATGAATAATATTCACTAAAATATTCAATAAGATATTAGAATAATCTTTTAAGCTTTCTTTCTTCTGATGAAACAGTGGTTCATTCACACGTTCGTCCTTCTCTATCTCTTTAATAATGCACATCTTTAACTCTTCGTTCACTTATCAAATTACCATCCCCTTCAATTCTAATTCAGTATCATTTCTCTGGTTTAGACATTATATTAAAAGAATCAGGAGATATTATGTTTCTATGT
>JAOUZG010019115.1:4112455-4122669 GCA_026289955.1 Argiope argentata
ATGTTTCTATGTTTAGACATTATATTAAAAGAATCAGGAGATATTATATTTCTATGTCTTGACATTATATTAAAAGAATCAGGGTGTTGGGGGGTTGTAAAAAATAAAAAAATATATATATATAAGTTTTAAATATGAGGATAATATTAATTTTTTAAAGATAATTTTAACTTTTTTATTAAGTATAATTTCCCAGGTTCATATATGCTTCAACACGTTAATTTGGA
This sequence comes from Argiope argentata, assembly GCA_026289955.1. NCBI lineage: Eukaryota > Metazoa > Arthropoda > Arachnida > Araneae > Araneidae > Argiope > Argiope argentata. The sequence continues at coordinate 4,112,683 of JAOUZG010019115.1, forward strand.
TACTATAAAATTTATACAAAATGAGCAACTGCTTTTCATAGACATTGAGCAGAAAAATGGGGTAGATACTCACTTCCTCACCCTTCTTATAGAAAATAAAAACAAATTTAGTTTCAAAAAGTTCACAAAATTAAAATGATTAGCTTAAAATAAATCCTTAATATGAAAAAAATATATGCTAAAATGGAAATTAAAACTCTTTACGAAAGAACAGATTTCATAATATTTATAGATTGGGACTAAAAATATCTAAATGCCAGTGAACTAAAATTATCAATGCAAGAACAATTTGTGGAATCGAAAAATGGGTAGATAGTAAAATGTAGGATAGCTATAAGTCGTTAGATCCAATATAACATAAGCAGTCACTTATTTTGAATCGCATTTTTATATTTTAGCAAACATTAACAAAAGGTTGGACTCAATAATATAACTAAACCAACATAAAGGGGGAAAATTGTTGAAATGGAAATTAAAACTATTTACGAAAGAATAGATTTCATAATATTTATAGACTGGGACTGAAAATATTTAAATGTCAGTTGTAATGGTTATTGTCTGAGCACTTAAAAGGAATAAATCTCGGGGTAATTTTAATTAAAAACATTTAATTAACAGACAGCTTTACATTACAAATAAACAAAGATAAACAATTAAACATTTACAGTTACAAAGAATATTAATGGGACAAGATCAATTTAGATATTTTCTAGAGGAAAGACCGACTCGCTCTGGAGGGAGTTCTCTTTTAAGTCACCAGGAGGCGGCAAGGCTGGAATATAGCAGTCCCGCATTTACGGAATATATTGCTCCACTACACAGTGAACTAAATTTACCAATGCAAAAACAATTTGTGGAATTGAAAAATGGGTAGATAGTAAAATGTAGGACAGCTATATGTCGTTAGATCCAATATAACATAAGCAGTCCACTTATTTTGAGTCACATTTTTACATTTTAGCAAACTTAATGTTTGCTAAAATGTAAAAATGTGACTTTTGTTAATCAAAAGGTTGGATTCAATAATATAACTAAACCAACATAAAGAAAATTTAAGCTCTTCGAGACAATAAACATCGAGGATCATAGGACACAATGAAGAATATTAGCATAGAAACAATTCATTCACAAATCACAAAGAAATGCGAAATAATAAACCTTTTCTAGTGGAGCTAGCTCTTCCTTGAGATGTTCTAGTTGACCCAGCAGCTTATTCTGCTGGTCCAGCTGATGCTGATCAACGTGCAACGCTTCGTACAGCTGGGCCACACGAGCTCGCACGCTTGAGAGGCACTCAACCTGATCAGAGGGAATCTCCTCTGAAAATTGTTTTGGAGAGAAATAAATAACTAGCGTAATATCTATATATATATTTAAAAGGAAATACAAAAATATTTTTGAAGACATTATAAGCTTTCAAAAATGGGAATCTAAATTTTAATTTGTGTATGCAAACTTATTATTTAGCTTATGCACTATATATGTTACCGTTAAAGTATATAATGCAGTTATTTTATAGAATACCTAGTTATTCCAAGAAATAACTGATCGTGTCCATTAAAGTGTGTAATATGTTATTAATTTGACACTTTAACTAGTTATTCTATGAAATAACTAGGTATTCTATAAATTAACTAATGAGAGACAGTTAAAATGAAAAAGAAGCAATATATCTAATTTATGCAGCGTATAAATGGTATTTATGGAAACGTACCATAAAATCATTGGTTACAACAAGGACTACTAAAATGACGCTTGAAATTACAAAGAACATTATTTCTAAAACAAAAACGTTTTTTGTTGACACACTGGGTTTTACACGAAAATTTTTTTAAATCCCTGACCAGTACCTAAACTTTGAGCTGTAGCAACCGACCGGAGCGATATTTCTACATCCTGTACTTCTTCGCTTTTAGTAAATTTTTGTTCGCAGACACTGAACTGGGATCGGGAATATAATTGTTTTATGCGGCAGTTTCTTGTGCCCAATGGGAAAATTCCTTTTTCCGTTATTTTTAGGATAATAGCTAAAATAGATTTGACATCACCTTTTCTTCTGTTAACTTAAGGCATGGGATACGGACGGTAAAAACCACAGAAGCTTCAGAATGATATTTATCCGGCATTAATTTAATCTTTTTCGAAACAAATTCTCTCCCAATGGCCTGGAATAGTATATAAATGCAGTAGGGGGGAAGGTAAATGTATTTGTCGTGCGAGATATATGATATAAATTACTTAACACTTTAACGGGCTGCAGATCGTTATTCTATGAAATAACTTGTTAAACCATGAAACACAAGCGAGTTTTACACTTTAACGGACACGATCAATTATTTCATGGAATAACTAGGTTTTCTATAGAATAACGGATTGCATACTTTAACGGTAACATATACATTTATCTAGCGAGTGTATTAATCAAAAACAAAGCAGAGTCTATATTTTCGGTTTTACATGCTTGTTTTTGTAATCTGGCCTTTTAGATCCGTTGCAACGACACTACTTACTTATATTTAATAATCAGTATTTTGTAAAATAAGAAATTTTTTAAATTAAAAATATTAAGATGTTAGATAATCGCATTTAACCCTTAATAACCTAGAGTTTCAATTTTGATACCAATCTTTTAAACCGAATGTCCACATTACTATTAGTTTTTTTTATAGGTTGGCTGTACGTATTTTACTGTTGTATAATATTCTTTCAAAACCAAATTAAAAACTTACCTCCTGGTACTGTAAAAAGTGTAAAGTGTCGTCGTGCGATAATAAAAACAATCAATGTTTCGCATTATTTCATGCATAGGTATATCTGATTTCTTTATGGCGTTAATGCCTGAAGTATCAAAATTGATACCTGTTTTTTTTCTAAATAAATATGTAAAATAATATTGTGATTTTTTTAGCTATTTTTCCCTTAATCTAGACCCTCAAGCAAACACAGTAATATTAAAAATAAATCACTTCCGTAAATCAGGCTACTAAGGGTTAATTTAAACAACATGAACGGGAAAAGTTCAAATGCGATTAACATTTTCCTATTAGCACAATATGGTTTACAATATTATTACAATATCTGCACCTTATTTTACGGTATTTAGAATGCTGAACAATATTTTAAAGATTCTATACAATATTTGAGTTAATAGGGTTCAATAAATTTTGTTTTCACCATTAAATTGCATTTTCTTTAAAATACATCGATCAGAGATAATTTATATTACAGCCTTTTAACAAATTCTATTAAAAATAATTCCCATGAATTTATTAGGGACTAATTTGCAAAGTTCCAGCGAAATTCAGAAAGTTTCTTTATCCAAAATAAGCCTAAATTTTATAAATAACATCACCGTAGATCAAAAATTCAATTCAAAGCCTTCAAAATTTAAATTTAGTTTTATGGGAAACTTTCATTTCTACATCAGAAATACATTATACTCCTACTTTATAACATGTGATTAAACTAGCTAGAAACTTCAGCTAATTCGGGAAAAGTTGTTTTCAAAAGAATTTAATTATTTCCACTGATGCTGAATTAATGGCCTGGAAGTAAAATCAATCGTGTTAAACTTATCCGACGCTCTCTAAACAATATCTTCTTAAAACTAATTTGATCAGAAGTAGACAAACAGCTTTAATCTTTCCAAGTATGCGGATCAAATTTCACCACTGACGAGTAAAGAATCTTAAAACCGTTAAGTGTATAGGCTCTCGCCATAGAATGATAAGTAAATTAATTTCAGGCTAAAAGTTTTAGAATCGGAAAGAATAAGATTTCTTTTGTGTATAAAAGATTGTTGATTTTCATATTCATAAATAATATAAAAATAAACGATCACCAAAGAATAATAAGTAAATTAATTTTAAATTAAAATTTTTAGAACAGAAAAAAATTAAATTTTGTTAGTTTATAAAAGATTCTCGATTTTCATATTCTTAAAGAAAATAATAAGTCTCAAAAACTTTATTCTTTCAGAACACTACGATACAAATTACTTAAAAAAGAACAAATTATAAATGTACATGCACAAATTTAAAAACAACTGCAGACGATTTTTTTTTTCATATTTCAGAGAATATAAAGTAAATGAAAAATAAAATAATTTATGAGTTTTTATCAAAGCATAGAAGATAGCAAAAAGCTTTTAAAGTATATAAAATTATTTTCTCCCCAAAATTGATAACTTAACCCACAAAGTTAAACGAAAAGAAAACGAATAAAGTAGAAATAATAAAATCCCGAAAAACAGATATTTGAAATAAAAAATATAAAGATTCTTTTTCTTGGTATGATATTGTTTTATCGTTATATGGTATAGATATTAAATCGTTAAATAAAAGTTTAAACAAATTGAAAATTGTTGATTACTTTTTGTCTTTGGAAAACAATTCTATACAGAAAGTTTAAATTCTACGAATTACTTGTATGTGATTTTCATAGATCAATTATTTAATTCTTTTTGTTCCAATTCACCAAAAAAATGAAAGAATACATTAATTTTCAATATTTATATATACTACACTCAACTTCTATAATAAATATAAGATAAAATAAATACTTAATTTCTTGATGAATAATTCTAACTATTAGGATTTTATTTTTAATTTAATTTTTTTAAATAAATGTCTGGGAAAAATTAAGTATCGCTGATTTCGTTTTCATCAAGTTACATGGATAACTGTAATGATTAAGCTACTCTTTTTCGGTGAAACATTATCTTAATTTGATCGTATAGCCTAGCAAAATTGTCTTAAAATTGGCATTCAAATATAATAAAGAAGACAAACCCAGCGCTGGTGTCTTGACCAGGTAGACGAAGTCGTTAATGATGAGATGAAAATCTTCGTTCATGAGAGAAGCTATACTCGTGGACGAAGCTATTCTTGTCCCATCTAAGAAGAAAAAAAATAAGGCATTATCTTCCCGAAATATTTGTACTTTCACATGCGTGTACGTTAATTTGTTAAAAATATATTGCCAGAAACGGAAAAGTCTTTGATTATTTTTCACACAGAAACGATTATTCTAAAGGCAATTTTCTCAATACATTTTCAAAGAAGCTATATTCGTGGACAAAACTATTCTTGTCCCGTCTAAGAAGAAAAAAAAATAAGGCATTATCTTCGCGAAATATTTGTATTTTCATATGCGTGTACGTAAATTTGTTTAAAATATATTGCCAAAAACGGGAAAGTCATTGTTTATTTTTCACTCAGAAACGTTTAATCTAAAGGCAATATCCTCAATACAATTTCAGAGAAGCTATACTCGTGGACGAAGCTATTCTTGTCTCGTCTAAGAAAAAAAAATAAGGCATTATCTTCACGAAATATTTGTACTTTCACATACGTGTACGTTAATTTGTTTAAAATATATTGCCAACAACGTGAAAATCATTGTTTATTTTTCAATCAAAAACGTTTAAATTAAAGGCAATGTTCTCAATACATTTTCAGAGAAGCTTGCTAACATGCTAAATTTATTTTTAAAACGCTATCATGTTTGAACGGCATAAAATATTAAATAACTCCAATAAATCTATTAAAATATTTATCACTTTGGATGATTATCAAATTACATTATTATAGCTGTATATTTTCTGAACAATTTCGATACTCATACGAAACATGTTTTTTCTCCCACATTTTAATTAATGAAAATTATTTCACATACTTAAAAATTCACAATTATCAGTAAAATGCCTTATAAAATTGTGGTAAAAAATCTATGACCTATAAAAATTTAAGAATTTTTTCTTACGTTTGAGAGAGTAGCATTTGACCGAATTTAGAGGTCTGTTTTAGATGTTAAAGGCTAGATGTTAGATTTTACAAAGATATACGGACCCAAACAGTTTGAATACAAATCGTTATCTTCAAAGAAATAATATAACTGCAAACTGAATAATTTAATATTGAGTTTCTGTTTAAACGTATGAGAACAATAAATAAGAGTAGTTTGTCAAATCAAATTTCTGTAAATTTTGACAGTTGATTCTATCTTCATTGAAGTGAAGAGATAGAAATAATTTCATAGAATACTCAGAATTCACTTCAGTGCCTTCTTTCTTCATAGAGTTTCTTTATTATTTTCAAAACGACCCACTTCCTTTAAAAGTACAAGCAAGCTTAAAATTACAATTTAATTTCTAGGTTGTGTTTTTCATTTTTCTAATGTAACCTAATCTATAAAAATAGGAAAACTCAAGCAATTCTATATCGAAACAAAGAAATCTTAAATTCAATGTAAAAAAGAAGTATCGAAAAGGATGGCCTACTTTCCTTTTGCAATTATGACATGACGATAACGTATTGCATACATAATTAGTTCAATTCTCTTCTATAAGAAATGGTAGGAACTGCAACATTGTAACTTACAGCGCTTGGATAGACGGTTTCAAGATAAATATCTGTTAAGCATTTAAATAATATCTTCATTTGAATGAATCAACCAAGAGTGCAAGCTATAAGTACTAATACTTATTTTTAACTTACTTATATTATACTTACTTTTTATTATACTTATTTTCGCGTAAGTTAACTTGTATCATAAACAATTAAATCAATTCAGGAAATTTATCAAAAAGTATAAGTTATAAGCTGTAGCTAGATTAGGTGCTTCAAGGCACTCACTCTTCCTTCATTTTCAGTTTAATTTCTATAAATAAAGAGCTGAATTTTCATGGAATTCAGTTTTTCAACCATTAAGAGGAGAAATTCCCATCACTTAGTTTTAAATAGTTACTGTCATCTTTTACTTACATATGCTAAGCCATCATCCACTTACAACAGATTATTACCATATCATCTATCGTACCGTATCATCGTATAGTATCTAATAGATTACCATATCATCTATTATACCTTATCATCGTATGGTATCTAGCAGATTACCATTCATCTATTGTAGCATATTTTCTAGCAGATTACGATATCACCTGTCGTTTTTAAGCCATTAAGTGGAGAAATTTCCATCACTTAGTTTTAAATAGTTACTGTCATCATCTACTTACATATGCTAAGCCATCATCCATTACCATATCATAGCATGGTATCTAGTAGATTACCATATCATCGAATGGTATATAGTAAATTGCCATATCATCTTTCGTACCATATCATCGTATAATAACAGGAAGGTTAAGGTATGATCTGTCGTACCGTATCATCGTATGGTATCTAGCCGATTACTATATCATTTTTTGTACCATATTATCATTGTCATCTGCTACTTACATGTGTTAAGCCATCATCTACTTACAACAGATGTTCCCATATCATCGTATAATATCTAGCAGATTACGGTATCATCTGTCGTACCATATTATTGTATGGTATCTAGCCGATTACCATATGATCTGTAGTACCATATCATCATATGGTATTTAGCAGATTATCATATAATCTATTGTACCATATCATCGTATGGTATCTAGCAGATTACGGTATCATCTGCCATACCATATCATCGTAAGGTATCTAACCGATCGGCATATCATCAGTTAGTTATTATTGTATGTACGGGAGTAAAAAAGAGTTTATGGGTTACCTGTACTTTGAACGCTGACCCTGTCTATCCCCTTGTCTTCTCTCTGGAGGTCTGTGAGGAAGTCGTTGACCGTCGACGTGACAGGCCTCAGCGTGAATCGACATCTCTCTCGGCGAGAGGGCAGAGGCACCGTGATCACAGGCAGACCGCGTTGGTAGAACACGGTCACCTCTGTCAAGGGAGAGAAAACATGGAAAGGTTATGTCTTCACAAATAACAGAGAAGAATGTATATGCGTGTGTAAATGCTGGTGTATTACAGGGTGTAGAATGTATGTGCGTGTTTAAATGCTGGTGTATTACAGGTTGTAGAATGTATGTGCGTGTGTAAATGTTGGTGTATTACAGGTTGAAGAATGTACGTGCGCGTGTAAATGCTGGTGTATTACAGGGTGAAGAATGTATGTGCGTGTGTAAATGCTGGTGTATTACAGGCCAAACTATTAGATCTGGAGTTAGTAAATTTTGCATGTATATATCTAGGAAGACTAAATGTGTACATTCATTTAAAATTTTAATTTATTAAAAATTAAAACTGAAATTATGAATTTTTATCGATAACATTCAGATATTCAGTCACATAAAAACTAATTTTACAATGTTTCAGACGTTAAAAAATGGTCCTTTCAATGATATGAATTTAATGGCAGAGGAAAGTTTTCCAAAATTTAGGCAAAATAATTTTTCCCCCGACTTTCAATTATTTATTGCCTTATTGGAAATTCAAATTGTTTTCATTGCCACTTTAAGCATTTAATTATTTAATTTTATTTCGACGTTAAAAGCTAAAGAAGAAGTACTCTGTTTAATATCTGAGGGGTTTACAAGCCAAATAAAAAAGTTACGTTAAGAAACTTCAAAATGTGTACATTGATGCTTTTAATACAGCTATGATATCATGAGACTGATCATCATGATCTTCAATATAAAGAATGAATTTACTATTCAATGAAAAGAAAATGTGTAAGACAATTAATATAGCTCAATTTTAACCTTTTGCATACCAATGGTGCCTTTGAAGCACCATTCAAGAAGGTGCATCATTTTGAAGGTTTATTTATTTATTTTTCAAATTTAATTGTTAAAACCGCCTACATAATGGTTAATAGATATAAATTAATTTTTCTAAGAAATTTGACTTAAAAGAATTATGTATATTTATTTTTTCCTAGCAATGAACAAATCTTTGTATTAAGTCAATAATATTGCATCTAACTATTTTTCGAACTGCAAGGAATTAATGTCTGAAACTTAGGAAATAATGGACATGTATGTATATGCTTATTTATATCTAACGATTTACCTGTAATTAAACACAACAATATTCCTAGAGAATCATTTTTTCTCCAAATACAACATTTATAAAAAGAAATATTTAAAAAAAGAATAAGCAATAAAAAACTATTGATAAATAATAATAATATTAACGTATAAAAAACAAAATAATTAATTCAGAAAAAATGTAATTGTTTTCAAGTGGTTTTTCTCATTATTTTTTAAAATTACTTTTGTTGTATAGAATGCTGAAATAAATTTTTTCTAAAATTTATTTTCAAATAATGCAGCAATGTATCCAAAATAAACTTTAATTAAATTGATAGTGTAACTGACAATACAATTTCTGAAAATATTAAATTATTAAACCGTCAGCAAAAATTGATAAATTTCTCAGTTCTTGCATATCAAGAAAAATCTTTTGCAAACATAAAATATACTAAGTTAAAAAAAAGTGCACAAAAAATTTTGCAACAAGATATCAGGATTGCTCCAGTTATGGTAATCGCTACAATGTAAGTAAAACTAACAAACTGAAATAAATCTTTTATAACATAATTAAATATAGAATGAGAAAGGTTACGAAAAAATGTGATAATGTGAAGTTGTTTCATAATTTTAACACATGTAGGGTTATTATATGCAGAAATAATATTTTTATGTGGCTGTGTATTACTACTAACCATGTGTCATTGACAAAGAATAGATACCAAAGTATCTATAAGAGGTCGATTCTTGGCGATTTTGCTAGAAGATTAATTCATGGAACACGATTAATTTTGAAGAATTGCTTTCTCCACAGATTAAAACTAAAATATGGTAGAAAATTACGTACTAATCTTCTCTAAAATCATTGTGCTTTTGAATTATCACATTTAAAAGCAAGAGAAAGTGTAAACTACCATACGGTCAAATGCTTGACGAATTATCTTCTGATTGGAAGCGAACGAATTTTTCAAATAGTAAACATGTGTATTAAATAGTATTTGGCTAGTTCCTTAGACTTCGTAGTAATCATTTTTTATTTTATTTAGATAACTGGATAAATATACTTCCGCTAAATACATTCCTTTTAAAATTTCATAGAATTCTACGAATTTGCTTTTGAGTCAATGAATCAAATTTCTTCTTTTGAATTTTTCAATTAGTAAACATATGTATT
>JAOUZG010019115.1:4128668-4142886 GCA_026289955.1 Argiope argentata
CCACGACAGATTTAACATGTGCCAGCCACCACGCACACGGAGAGTCTTCGGATGACGAGTTCAAACTAGTAGCTCAAGGGATGCGAATTCAATGCCCTATCAGGCTATCCCGGCACCGTGAGATTAAAGACCAAGTTTAATTGTCACACAATTCAAAAATTTTATTTAAAGCATATTTTCAGCAAAAAGCCTATTCAATATCGAAAAATAAGTTGAATCTGCATATTTTACCATTAACAAAGGAAGAAAACATTCAGAATGAAACAAATAGTAAAAACGAAAATGATTTGATTTCATTCGCAACAATAAAAATATTATTGCAAAATGTACTAAATTAAAAAAAAAGATAACCAGGATAAAAGTTTTACTAAAAATAAATTGATATAATCAAAAATAAGTTTTTGAATTTTGAAATGGTGCAAAAATTATTATTGTGTAACAATATCTTCAAAAGTAATCAAGGAAAAAATGTCAAAATTTCAATAAAAAATCGTTCTGAGATGTACATTTTCTTTTTCGAAGTATATAACTTTAAATTTAATTCTAGATCAAAAGGTCTGACCTCTAAAGTAAGAACATCGAACGCACACGCATAAGGAAATGCATATTTTTATTTTTAGTAAATATATGAACGAAAAAAAAAGGAAATAGTAAAAGATGGAGAAACAAACTGACGAAGAAAAAAAAAAAGAAGAGAAGATTCGTTTTGAAGAAAGAAAAAGAAAATTTCCATTCATCCACAGAAAAAGATGAATGAACAAAATTCCTTATCTTTATAAAAGGCAACATAAATTAAGGATAAAAATATTCGTTTTAGGGTATCAATATTCTTTTTTTCTCTTCTAAATACCGTCGAAATACGAATTTCAAAATAAATTTTAAAAAAGTGATAAGTGATAAAATTTTTATTCTTGTACAAATACTATAATTCATGGTTTACTATTACTTATTATTAATAATATACTAGAAATATTATTACTTTCTCTCTCTATATATATATGTATATATATCCTAGAAATTATAAAACCCTTTCACTTTACATAAGAATGTATATTCATATTTTTTATACATTTTTCTTCTTTGTATTCAATCTAAATTCTTCCTACGCGATTAAAATAATTTGGATTTTAATCGAAACAAAATTTACAAAATTAGTTCTTTTTTAACTTGCATTTAGAATGTTCGAATCGTTTTCAAAATAGATGATAAATGATGACGTTACAAAAGATCGTTATGAATTTGCATTTTAATGTTCAATATAAATAAAGTAACCAATACCTGCAACATGTTTCTGAAAATAAATAAATGCAGACGATATTTTCAATCGCAGACGATATTTTATTCGTCGAAATAGTTCTTCTTTTAAATGCAATGAATGAATAAATAAATAAACGGCAAATGGAACTCCATTTCTGTCCCTCAAGGTAATGTGTTTTATGCTTCTATTACAATCAAAATCTCTTTGGATCTATTGATACAAGGCTTCATACTCAGAATTTACGTCGCTATGCGGCCACCAAGCAATAAAGTGCAGGAAATAGCTTTCGTAAAGCCATCATATGTGAAAAATAAGTAATGCCGTTTCCATAATATATAAGTTCGACACAAGAGGCAGTCATCTAATTCTAAATTGATGGGACTGAAAAGTAATGATTTTCACAATCATATGTCAGATGACTCAAGTGGTTGATTTCCTTCTAGGCCGATTAGGCAGCTGCCTAGAGCCAAAGAAAAAATGATCTATTATGCCTATGAAAAAAATTATATATTATAGTTTAAATAAACACCGAATGTGTATATACATAATTAAAAAGCAAACACTGAGCAATTATGTGTCTTATCTAATTAATAAATAAAAAAACTTTTTTCAAAGTCAATAAAAAATAAAGGAAAATTAAATCTTCGATCGTAAAATTCAAGTTATCATGTGCTTGAATCAAGTTATCATGTGTTTTTAAGTCATTATTCATCTTAATGAATGTGTCATTAACTAATTTAAACCGATTTGAATAAATAATTTAAACCGGTTTGAAATAATAAAACCATTTCTTTAAAAAAGTATTTTATAAAAAGTATTTTATTTTTATAATATTTAGTTTTTAATTTTCTTAAAACGTTACTTTCCTTTTCAAGCATTTAATAAAAGTATTAATTTAAAAAGAGTGCTTTATATTTATAACATTTAGTTTTTAATTTTCCAAAAACGATACTTTCCTTTTCCATGATTTAATGAAAAGCATTTCTTTTAAGAAAGTGCTTTTTATTCATAATATTTAGTTTTTAATTCTCATTTCTTATTGAACGAAAAAAGGTATTTCTTTTTCTTTTTGTTTTTTAAAAAATACATAAACTCCTAAGCTTTATCCAGGAATCGATTACTACCATCATGTCACATGACTTTGTATTAACCCCCCCCCCCCAAAAAAAAACTCTAAAAAAATAAAGACCAAATGGATCGTTTTCTTAGTTGAAGTCCATATTCTAAATAGTCATAAAATTTCCTTTTGATGACAATAACCTTTCATTTCTATTCTAAATCTCTAAAATAAACAATCTAATTTATGCATGATCAATATATTTATTATCCTACAAGAATAACAAAAATTTCATTTTCCAATTGTGATATTCTTAGGCTAAAAATACATGAAAACATTAAAAATATTGAACCATTGAGGGTATAAAAATATAGAAACTTTCGAAATTCCTTCACATTAAGAAAAGAATAATAATTTTTTCTGTTTTTATTTATATGAGAAAAAAATTAAGTTGAATATAAGGTTTAAAAACACATATCTTTGTGCAAAAAACGAATGGTTTTCGTTTCGGTTTTATTTAAATCTAGCAAATAACTTCAAGTGGTAAAAATGAAAACAAACAGTCGGAAATCGATATTAATTTTATTTATTTATTTAAATTTTTTGTTTAGATATTTTCAAATCAAAGTTTTAAAAAAAACATTTTTATTGCAAAAAGAAAAAAAAACACATTTCAAAGTATTTTGCATAAATATAATTTTAAAAAAAATGCCTTTCAGAAATTCATTCAATTTTATCGCAACTTCAGAAAAAATACTTTTAAAAATATGAATTCGCAAAAAAAAAAGATCATTGGATATTTTTACATTAGTTTTTAACAATGGATACATATACGTTCTTTTTTTGTACAAATAAATCATTAAAAACTTCGCTTAAAATCTGAGTTTAATTCCATCGATTGACAGAATTTTTTTCGGTACTCTTTAGTTATCTGTTGTATTTCAAAATGTAATAAAAGATTAAAATGAAATCTGCTATGCATATTTTGATGAATCATGTCAGAACATCATTTCTTCAACGGCCAAGTACCACGTGCTCGAGCAAGTTAAATTAGATTTTTATTCATTTTAATCATTTCATCGAATGATTCACTTTAGTATTGCAAACGATCTAAAAAAACTTTGAAAGCTATATATTGCTTAAAAAATATCACATTTCCTTTTTCATTCATTTCATATAATCGCGTGCCCAAAATGACATTTTTCTCGGTTTTATTTGTGGTAGTCATTAAGTAATTTTTTTTTAAATCAGAGCTTTTGTAAATGCAAAGGCAATGCGTTATTAAAAGCTGATTTTTTTGAGATGCTCGTGCGAATAATATGTTTATTTTTCGCCCACGGATTTTTGTTGACGTTGTCAGAACAACATCATGTTCTGACATGATAATAGAATCAGATGAACCACTTTAAAGAAATATAAATTATTATGCTCCTATGAATAACTCAAAAGAAATTTAATGATTTCCAAGAAGCTCCAGAAAAAAAAATCCATCTTTATTCCTGAACACATACACATACAAATATTCTACAATATACATTTACAAAAAAGAAGACTATCTACAGATGACAATTTCAATCACAAATGGATTTTACTTTCACCAACTGCTTCTTTTGAATACACTAAATAAAAAATCAAACAGTGCGATCCCTTTCTACATCTCAAAAGCAATGTCTTTTATGTTCCCATTACAAACAGAATCACTGTGGATTCATTGATGCACAGCTTCATACTTAAGAGTATACACCGCTATCTAGTGACCAAGTAATAAAAAGTCAGGAAACACTTTCGTTAAATGATCGAATGAGAAAAAGAAGCTTTATTCCAACAAACCGTTTCCATAACGTTCTGAACAAGCTTGATAAGGGAGACAGTCTCCTAATCCTGAAATGATGGGAACTTAAAGCCGATAATTTCAACAATCATACGTCTGCTGGACTTAAAGGGGGAATGGACTAATAAATGCTCTGATTTGAAGCTATATGCGCAAGATATTCCAATCCAGAGAGAACGTAGCTTTTAAAGATAGTTGCACAATTTGGAGATAATGATGCAAGCCGAACGCGCAGACGATTATTGATTTGGTTTCGCCGAAAATTAACTTGCAGTATTTTGAGGCGGAATGATTTTTAGCACATTTGAGAATAAATGTCGATAGTGAAAATTATTTAGCGTAACGATGACAATGAATACTAAAATTATTTAAGAGTTATGAATAGACAAAGTTAAATATCTCTACAAGCATTGTATTTTATTACATTTCCGATTATTTTCAGTTAATAATTTGGTTTATTGATTTTCATTTGCAAAGTTTAAAATGCGATAAAAGAAATAGAAATTCCAGCAATTAAAAATAAATAAAGGTTTTGTTTTGGCTTTATTTAATTAACGGCAAATAGCTTAATATAACAATCAAAAGAAAAATAAAGAACAAAATTGCATAAGCAATATAAAAATTCAAATACTTCTACAAGTTTAAGTTCTATTAATTCTATAAGTTGCCACTTTCTTCTGGTAAAAGAATACTAAAATATTTGTCGAATCGGGATTGGCTTAAGAAAAGTGATTAATTTAACATATAATATATATTTCCTTTGATTAATTAATAAGCAAGCAAGAAATGAAGATACACCATTTTGTGTAAGAAAAAAGAACTGAAGCTTCTACGTCTCTATGTTATTAAAAATTTGTTAGAACTTATGTCAACCTGTATAGCTTCATACAAAAATTGATGAATTTGGTGGGAAACATACTTCCCAAGGCCCAACAAAGGGTTAAACTTCAATATAATTATTTTACATGGCAAATATAGAATTTATACTGAAAATTTGCCATTTATTTAAAATTAACATAAAAATAAATTCCCAAAAGGTAAAAAGGGTTTTTAATCCGAATAAGGAAGACAATAAGACCTTAATACTTCGTAATCCTTTTAAAGATTATAAACACCTGACCAAATTTCTTCTAAAAATAATTTTCTTTACATCGAGATTGATTTATAAAACAGCATAACCAGAAAAGTTTTTAATATAAAATGAAAGTTGAATGCTTTATAAAATTATACTGTAAATAGACTATCAAAGCAATTAAAATAATTCTTGCAAGAAACTAACATGTTGGGTCAGGAATTTTTGTTAATATGCTTCTTCATGCCAGTACTAAATGTTACCTCTTCGATCATTCATTGCATTGTCTGATCTTAAATCATGTGGCTGTTTGTCGTGTTGTCATTTGTATTTCAATAACGTTAACTGATCGATAACTTAATCATAATTGTTTTGAATGGCATCTAGAACAAATAAGGATGACACATTCTTCTCATGCCTTACTATTGAATAGTCTGTTAATTTGATTGACGTGATTCATACCTTTTATAAGAGGGTGAATCATCTAGTTTAGCAGGTGGTTCATAGGTTAGTTACGTGACTTTCAACCTATTATATAGCTTAATTTAATCATACTAACATTCCATATTGAAATATCAAGAAAGCTCCTTTTGGATGGATTTTGTTACATTAAACCGTTTGAATGGCTATATTGGAGCCGGTAGTTCCTCTCCTCATCCAAGCTCTAATGCCTTACAAGCTCCATCCTTGTAGTCAGAGCAGATTGCAAAGAAAAATCTTGTAAGAAAGCGATCTCTTCTTTAATCTGGTAGCCGATTTTTATCACCAGGCTACAAAGGCCAGCTATTGGTAGATAGAGCAAATACATCTCTTTTTCCCATTCTACATCAAATTAATTTACTGCAAACACCACAGCTGTTAGAGCCCAAATGCAATTCTTTTTCATATTCTGCTCAAACTTTACAATAAACACCATATTCTTGAATTAGAAAATGCATTGATTTTTTCACTTGTTTAAAATTCATTTAATGCAAACAACCACATACTTCTTAATCTTATACATAATCGAGAATAACATTGGCGAACTTTTTAAGTGACCATAAAAGTCTTGATAAATGATTTTTTAATACAACATGAGTTGACAAATACAAAGGGTTCTTTGCTACTGAATTTAATAAAAAAGTCTTTGGTATAAAAGAGTCCTTAATAATTCTTCTTCCAAAAAAAGAATCATAAAGATGATTAGATTTCTAACTGATAATGGAGAACTGTTACAGTTCGATTAAGCTCATCATTTTTAGAGTATCAATTAATATCACGTATTTTTTAATAAATCCTTTTAACCCTTCAAATCTCTAATTTTTTATTCCTTCATATTTTCATTCATACAGTACATAATGATGTTCATCCATCCATTTTTGTTGAACTCCGGACCTTCTTCACTCTAAATTTATCATTTATTGTTATGTTATATTTCAGGGTATTTTGTATTTTGTATGTTTCTTACAGGTAACAATAACTGTGTAATGTTTTTTTGGTTTTTAATAAAGCCCACCTACATCTATACCAAACCGGAAAGGTGCCATTTGAGCCCCAGAAACGGAGGTGTGGTGTGGTGTGGTGTTAAGTGTTAAGTGAATTTAATAAAATTAAAGGATAAGACAAATGAACAGAAGTTCATTGGAATGAAATTCTATAATACCATAAAATCTCAATAGCATTAATAATACTATTACACTTCGTATGTAATAGTATGGCGTAGTATCAACGGTAAAGCTTTTGATTAAGTTAAAATAAACATTCCAAGGATTTGCCATTTGAAGCAATACACACTATTGCCATTCATATAACCATGCTGAAGCGTTATTCTGACAAACCAATATAACATATTTAAGCTGGTATATCATGTTTCTTTTTTTAAGTCAGGACTATAACGATCTTATGTCCCATTGCATGCTACATTCTTCTTTCACGTACTAACATGAACGATTGGTCCCAGCAGTATATTTTCAATTACACTGTAAATGGTTTTGATATGAAGGTTGTAAAATTAACGAGACAAAATATGAGACTCGGGTTTCATAAACTGAGTCTCACGATTCCAATTGAAGTGAATATTGAAATTTTGGCAGCGAAAGTTTGACACTGATTTTCAGCCAGGTTCTTCCAAATCTATATGCAAACACATTTATAAAAAAGACAGCCATAGTACTTGAAATTTAGAGAGTAATAGCATTTAGTTAGGTATGTATGTAGTCTCATTTTTAATGACTCAATTTTCATTTTACTTATGTGTATTTTAGAACATCGGAAAACTGAATTTTAGTCTTAAAGACTAGCTTGCTGAAAATGGAAAACGATTTTATGGAAAGAAGTTATTTGAATATAAAATTAAAATATACAGAAACATAGACATTGAAAAACCAATATTAAATGAAAATTAAAAGTAAAGAAACCCATATCTATAGAAAATTAACGAAAATACTTACTAATTTAAATAATTGAATTTAAATAAATGAAAATAATACTAATTTAGCTTATGATAAGAAAAGAGAATATAATAATTCGAAAAAACTCTTAGAAACCAGAAATAAATTTAATTCGAATAATTTGCAAATATAATATAGATAAAGTATTCAGGATTTATCTTAAAAGAATAAAAGCAAAATGAATAGTTTCTGAATCAAAAATAAACTTACTCGATTCAGAAATAGAATCGATGGCAGTCTTTTTATCATTAGAGAGCTTTGTGCATTTTTAGCGACAATGAATCAAAAGACATTTAGAACATCTGACAAAAACAAAATTATGACAGCAACGATAGCATCAAAACAACTATTGTATTCGCATTATAACCATCACCAGGACCTTAATTTGGAATGTATTCAAAACACGAAGCAACATCTCATAAAAAAATTTGTATTTTTTGTTTTATGATAATACATAAGTTAATACATGCGCAAATGAAATGAAAAGAACGAGACTTAAACATTAGTCGTCATTTCATAACCTAAAGGCGTAACTCTTTTATGCATATGAAGTGTATACATTATTGTAGCAAATATTGTTAACAAAAACTTGATAAGTTACAATAAATTTCAAATAAGTTTGTAATGATTCTTTAAAATGTGGATTCGATAAATTGAACTGTTTACATTATGGCTCATTTAATAATAATAGTAAAAAATGATTACGAGAAATGGCTAATTTAATAAGAAAGAAAAATCTCTGCTAGACATGTCAGGACTTTTCTATCTCATATACGGAATATATAAAGAGTGAGTAATGTAATCGTCAAAAAACTGGAGCAATGGCTTTGGATCACGCTGAATCCAAAAACTTTTTGAAAAAATTAATTAGTCGCTTCTTTTTCTGTCAGTGAACCCAATAACACAAACAGCTTTGAATGTGATGGATGGAGTTCGGAGAATTATTTAACATCAAAGCTGCAGATTTCTGTTAAATTTCGAACGAAATTCATTTATAAGAATTTTATCTGTCTATTTGCTCGTATACAAAATAGCATAATAGCTAAAGAGCTTTAAGAAATAGATGAATAAAATTTGCTAAAAAGTTTAAGATCTAATTAGATTCAAATTTTGAACCAAATATGTTAGGGGTTAATGCTTCTTGGTCTGTACTTTCGATACATAAATGCACAGTCGTCAGTATAATTTTGGAAGATAAAAGAAAACAAATGGCATCGCAACAAAGAATAAGATAATTGCAGTTTGATATTTTACGATTACCAAGGTAGCGTTTGTGACATGATTGTACCTAATGTCACAAACCTTGTCATTTTTGACTGTATATAAAATGGATAGTAGTTAAAGAATATAAACTATAAGGAATGTCAGAAGTTTAAAACATAACAAATGAGAGAAAATAAAATGAATATTGTATTATAATAGAAGAATTAATATATTTTGTGCATATTATTTTCACAGATTATATTAAAAAATTCATTTCTAAATGTTCACTTATTATGCCAACGCTTAATAAAATAATTTCTCATTTAGATTTAAAACATAAGCTTAATTTTCAGTTATAACACTTTATAATTTTTATAAAAAATTGTGGATACTAAAATAAAGAAAATTTTTTAAATGTTTTTATTTCCTTTATAATTTTTTAAAAATTCTAAACATTCATTTATAACTTTCTTTATTTCGTCAACATTTAATACTTAGAAAAAGAATAAGTTTTTAAAGAATATAATATTTTGTTGTCGAAACATACCGAAGAAAATAATGATGTCAAATTAAATTACTTAAAAAATAAATTCCAGTTATTAATTATCAAAAAGAAAAAAAATTGAAATGTTTGAACACAGAAAATATTCATTATTTGTTATTCAATTATTCCTTCAAAAATTCATAAATATTTTTAGTGATAACTTGATTCAAGAAATATATATTTAGAGAATATAATTTTCCATTCTTGAAATAAATCAGAGAAAAAAAATGACTGGAAAATAAAAATATCTAAAATATATCTCACATTTAATTATTACTTAAAAATTTATATGTTAAATAAAGAATATTTAAGAAAAAAGGTAAAAAACATGTAAATGTAAGAAACATATAATTTTAAAAAATTATATGCTTAATAAAGAATATTTAAGATTGTTCTTTCAGAAAATCAATTTTTTTTTGAAATAACTTCATTCAGAGTATAAGGATTCGGAAAACAATATCCTATTCCTGAAATATACAAAAGAAAATAATGCTGGCAAATAAAAGTACTTAAAAATAATCCTCAGGAGAATATAACAACAAAAGAATGTGGCCTTTTTAGGAAAAGCTTTCTCCAAAACAGAAGTTAGGCTTAAATAGTGGAATACAAACCGAGAACAAGGATTTTTCTAAAAGAATAAATAAAATAGATTGAAATAAACGACAATGAAGCACCTACATCATAATGAAGCCAATTTTTTTCTTGTGGTATTTATTTTTAGAAAAATAAAGCAGAAACTTTTAGAGAGTTTGGGTAGAATTAAGTTAATTCTTTCACGTTGAATTTTAAATTATGCAGAATTCGAACTTCATTCACAAACAGGAATTTAAAGCTCTCGGGGAATAAATCTTTAAATATAGAAAACGGTAAATATTTTTAACTTTCAACACAAAATACTTCCTTCACGACGAATTTTTCATCCTCCATAATAAAAAAAAATGACAAATTCATAAAAATACAACATTCTTTTCTTTGTACAATTTCGACAACGTCTGAAACTAAAATACTTCTAGCAAAATAAAATGATTAAAAGAAAATAAAAATCTTTTTTTCGTCTGTCAGAGTTTTAGAAAGAAATTATTATGTATGCATCTTAACAATAAACTTTTAAATTCAAAGGAAAAAGTAATACATTCTATAACAAAAAAATCGACGCACCAAGAAGCAATCGTCCGATTGCTTTGAAAATTTGTATGCAGGAGTGTTTTGACGGGTTATGCAAATGATTAAATTTTGGTGTCCAATGAATGAATACTTTGATCTACAGCACATCGGAACTGCGCATCCAACATATTATATATATATATATATATATATATATATATATATATATATATATAAGGAGCAGTTCTTCAACGGTTGTTAAAACTTTCGGTTTACGAGCAACTGTCAAAGTTTGACAGAGGTCGTATCATTGGATTGAAAGAGGCCGGTTGAACAAATCGGAGAATCCCTTGTCATTAGAGTCGAGGGGATGAGGCATTTCGAATATGCTGGCAAGGATGGGTGGAAAATGGCAGAGTTCAGTGTCGGAATGGTAGAGATCGACCGAGGGCTACAACAGATCGTGAGGACAGTGTGATTGTCCGAACAGCAATCACAACGCCTTCTTCATCACTATCAACCATCAGACGTTCAACCCAAATACCAATGTCCACTATGACCATTCACAGACGGTTGAAACAGCGAAATCTATACTCTCGCCGACCATTACGCCACCTGCGACTCACGCCTGCGCACTGCCGAGCCAGATTACAGTGGTGCATGGTTGGAATGATGCCTAGGTTGGAATCATTCCAGGTTGGAATGATGTCTACTGAGGACCCTTTAGCTCATTATCAACAAAAACAATGCGTATCACACACTATCTCTTTTTTTAAACAAAGTGGTGATTGCTTTGATACAAGGGGGAGTTTAAAAGAAAAGGTACGAAACGTTGTAACAACGCAACCGTTAACATATTTGCCTATGCCTGTATGGGGGAACGTAGCGACACATCTAGGGATGGCCAATCGAGTCTCCGGCGTAGATCAGAGCATGCGCAGGAGAGAGCAGAGACTTATAAACAACGATGTCGAATTGACGATGTTAAAGATATATCTTTTATAACGGTTAGGAGTTCAACCTTTTTGTCATTAGAATGACTGCAGTGGAATGGTGACAGATAAAAGTCTCCAACGATTGGATCCGGTAAATTAAAGATTTAAATAAAACAATTTATGAAGAGGAAATAAAAAAAATATGATGAACTATTTACAGATATGATGAAAAAAACTTGTAAATATATAGACGTCAATAATCAATCATTTCATCGTTGTCCACTTAATCTTGATCACAATAAATGATGTTACAATGACGAGACTGTTTATGTCAGCAGTAAAAAAATTTAGATATAAAATGCATCACTCATATGTAAAAAAATATTTACGTATTTTATCACATATTCTTATCAGTACTTAGTCTGATGATATCATATAGACTACATTATAATTTTAGTTCAAAGAAAATTATAGTCAAATTGCTTGTTCTTATTCTTTTTTTTAACTGAAGTCTATTTGTGGAATGAATTTTCCTAAGCAGGAGTTTTATTATCGTCTTAGTAAAATTCTGAAGTGAGCATTGAGCCAAATATGAAGTTTTATACACTTTTGACATAAAAACCAGGGGGGACCTCGGGAACCTCCCAGAGGGAAGTGAGAATGAGATGCTTCCGGCATGGTAGTTGGATCAAAAATCTTGTGGGTACATTAATAGGTGGGGGAGGGCTCTCATTGATGAGGGACGCTATTCCTACGGGAAGGGTTGAGCCATAGCCGGTGATGGCCCGTAGGACTCAACCAAAGTTCTTGCTAGTGTTGCTGTTGCGGCAGCCCGGTCATTCAGCCCTAGCGGCTTAAATCCGTGTGCCTTCGTGGCGGGTCGGAGAGTCTGGTATGACTTCACTTTTGATATCAATTATGCATTTGGAATCTAATGTTTGTTGATGTAATTATTTTAATACTGTATAAAACTCCCACTCTTTTAAATGTGAATAACTGCAACGTCAATGATTATGATCATTGAATTTTGCTGCATAATAATGAGATGAAATTCCTGTATGGAATATTCGAAAATCCCGGAACATATAATGCCCTTACAGCCATTTAACATAAAGCATTCCCGACCCTGCATTACTTTGTGATTTTGAATGATCTACATATATTTCATTTCTCCTAGAAATATTCAACCCTGGTATTGAGACATTCTGTATTGCTTTATTATACACTTCCTCCTAAAACTTAAAATTGGAATTTTTACTGAACTCGAGCAGAATAAAATAGTTCTTTATGAAAAATCTACACTAGAAACATAGCTTGTATTTAATAAAAAGGAAAGCAAAGCAGAGGAAGAATTTTATAAAGAGAATTTAAATAAACAGATTAATTTCTGAATAAAAACCCACACTATAATAAGAAATAATATTCTTTTTGCACACTTTTTTCAGAGTACAAAGAATGAAAATTTTAAAAAAAAAAATGTTAAGTCGAATTAATCCAGTATATGCTGAATTTTAAATCGTAAATTTCATGCATGAGCAGAATTTAAAAGTTTCTAAAAATAAAATCTGA
Source organism: Argiope argentata (assembly GCA_026289955.1). NCBI lineage: Eukaryota > Metazoa > Arthropoda > Arachnida > Araneae > Araneidae > Argiope > Argiope argentata. The sequence continues at coordinate 4,141,671 of JAOUZG010019115.1, forward strand.
ATCGTGTGAATATTTATATATTTATTTATTTACAAAAACTCAAAAATGCTTTCCAAAGCAATTTTAAAATATGACAACAAAGAGCAAAGAGTTTGAGAATTTGAATCCTCAGTTTTTTTTTTTTTCTTTTTGAAAATATGAAAGCGAAAGCTTTTTTACAAGAAGATGCAATTCAAACTAAGGAAGAAAAAACTAATTCTTTATGAATTTTCAATAATCGAATAATATTCACGTTAAAAAAATTCTAAAACATGGTGCTAAGGTGTGGGCGGAAATTCATAAATAACAAATTCAATTCTTTTAAGAAAGAAATTTTAAACCATTTTAACTACAAAAGTTGGAATAAAAAAAATCAAATATTGGGAAAGGATAGAAATAATTGGAAGCCTTCTTTATTATTATTTCGGTTTCTTTGAACTAAAAAAAGTGGAGACTGGCTGAAAAATTATTAAGAATTTAACTCTTATCTTGTTAAAAATCACGGAATGAAATAGGCGACATTTCTTACTTTGAGAGAGATTTTTCCCATCTTTATTTGCTGTCAATAAATTTGAGATATTTATGAACAAAACACAGAATATATCCAAATATAAATTTAAATTTCGTTCAATAAATTTGAAAACATGTATAAAAAATGCAGGTATTATATTTTAGTGTGATGGTTAACGTTTTAGAGCATTATATGGTTAAGAATTCTTAGGAATATTCATCATGTTTTACATGCGCGAAAGCCTTTATTAAAAATGATTCTAACTATGCATATTACAACTAATCTATACACACTAACCGCTTTAGACGACTAGCTGTTCACCAATCCAGTTAATAGAGTTATGTAGATAGCTTCTAAAAATTTATCGAGTCTCAAAATTACGAAAAGATTATTTTTAATCTATAATTCTATAATAAGAATATATCAATTAGGGATGGAAAAAAAGATGGTGAAACCAATGTTTCGGTACCAATGTTTCATTTTGAAATATGTGCAGAAATTTGAAAGCAAACAAACAAAGGAAAGGAGACAGTAATTAATAATGTATCCAAACGTCATTAACTTCTAATGAAATAAAAATTGGCAAAATCCATACAGTGATTAGTGAGGCTAGATAAACCCCTCCCCATGAGAAATATACAATTAAAGGAACTTTTCTGTTAGTTGGGCGCCAGCGAATAATCGCCAAATAATGCAGAATTTCGCCACATTTTTTACTTTGATTTT